>ML675698.1:3454709-3468046 GCA_007922155.1 Mesoclemmys tuberculata | reverse complement strand
GGGGACCACCAACCTGTGCCCGTGCCCAGCTCAGCATGGTGAAAGGAGGCCGCGCTCTGGCTGCGCCCTCGCTTGGCCCGGGGGCATTGGTGGGGTGGGGGCAGGAGCCCCCAGCGTGGGCCATGCCCAGAACATGATGTGGGCAGAAGGAATGTAGGGGGAGAGGCGCGGCAGCTGCAGGAGATGGCCGGGGATTTCCCCAAGTGGAAGCCCCGGGACCGCCTCCACCATAGAGCAGAGAAGGCTTGAGGGGACCTCCCAGTGCCCGTGCCCCAGCCAGACACCTTCGAGCTGCCCCTCTGGGCCCAGGCGCCACCTCTAGGGCGTGGCATGGGAGAGCAAGGACAGACCTTACCAACGCCCTAAACTCCAGGATCAGACCCCTCCTTTGCGACATCTCCGTCTACTTGGCCTCCCCTTAGCGTGGACAGAGCCGTGGGGCTCAGGAGAGCCAGGCTCTGCTCCCAGCCCCATTGCTGGGGGAGGTTGAGCGATTCATGTTCCCCATCCCCCCATGCCTCACTTTTCCCACCTGTGAAATGGGGATAATGACACTGACCCCTTGTTAAGCGTCCCCAGCCAGCCACGAGAGCCTGGGCCGGGGGGCGCTGGGTCACACAGCCGGCCAGTCTCACGCCTGCCCACTTCCCCAGTCCTGCAACAAGTGGGTCACGACACCCGCAGCCTCTAACCTTGTGCTCTCATCCCCAGCGCTCATACTCACTGATCCTGGAGGCCTGGGATGCTGACAATACCACCAGCCCCAGCACCCCAGGTAAGGGACCCCAAGTCAGCCAGTCCCCCCACCTCCACCGCCCTGGGGCCAGATTGGAGCTGGCGCCCCCTAGTGGGGGAAGGCCCCATGTCCCATTCCCCCTCCCCGCACCGGGCTGGATCAGAGCCAGCAAAGCCCCATGTCCCGTTCCCAGCTCCGGAGCGATCCAGTGCCCTCCGGGATGGGCGCAGCTGGTGCAGGGTTCTCTAGGTGGGGCAGGCGTTGGCGTGGCAGCGGGGCAGTGACCCTTCCCTCTCTTGCAGGTGGGGGGGCCCTGGTGGAGAGGGTGGCCCGGTCGGGGATGCTGAACCCGGGTGAGGGCTGGCAGGATTTCCAGCACCACGGACGGGCCACGGCGCTGGAGTACCAGCTGCGGGTGCGCTGTGCCCGCCACTACTACGGCACCTCCTGCAACCGCCTCTGCCGCCCTCGCGACGACTTCTTCGGCCACCACCGCTGCGACGACGCCGGCGACAGACTCTGTCTGGTCGGCTGGACGGGAGAGGAGTGTACGCAGGGTACGTGCTGGGGCAGGAGGGGCACGGCGCCCCCGGGAACAGGAGGGGAAGGGAACAGGAGGGGAAGGGCTCATGGGCGCACGGGGCCTGTGGGAACAGGAGGGGAAGGGCTCACGGGGGCACGGGGCCTGCAGGAATGGGAAAGGGTGTAAAGGGGGGCCTGGTGCCCACAGGCAGAGGAAGGGGGAGGTGAGGGGGGCATTCCCTGCCCCTCACCCCACCCTGTCATTTCTCCCGCAGCCATTTGTCACCCGGGCTGCCACGAGCTACATGGCTTCTGCGAGGAGCCTGGCCAGTGCAGGTGAGTCGGGCGGGCCCCCGTCGCCCCCTTCCCCGAGCCCCTTTCGCTCTGCCCCATTGCGCCCTTCTGCTCCCCCACCAGCATGGGAAGGAGGGGGCCAACCCCGGGGAAGGGGGGGATGGGATACAGAGTAGAGGAGGATGGGGGTGGGGCTGTTTGTGCGGCTTCCCTGGCAGGCTGCCAGGGCCCCCTCCCAGCTCCCCCGGCCCAGCCCAGGCCGGCCCCTGCGCCAGGCAGACTCTCCAGGGGGCAGGATGGGCGGGAATGCCCCTGCCTCCTGCTCCTTGGTGAAGGGAGAGGCTGGCTGGACCAGGCTTGGGCGGGGGGGTGTTGGGAGGGGAGGGAGTGCCAGCGAAGGGAACTCCAGGCGTTTTCCTCCTCATAAGGCCTGGGGGCTCCTCCCACCCCCTGCAGAGCTGAGAAAGAACCCAGGAGTCCTGCTCCCCTCCCCCAACCATCGGACCCCACTCCCCTCCCAGAGCTGGGAAAGAGCTCAGGAGTCCTGGCTTCCCGATCCCCCCTACTCTAACCACTGAACCCCACTCCCTTCTCAGGGAGCTGCCCCCGCAGCTCATCTCCCTGCCCAGCTGCTTCCCTCGGGAGCCCATATGGCATCGTCTGACTCTCTGCAGCTCCAGCTGCCCCCTGCATGGCTCATCCCTGCCCCAGGCACCTCCAGGGCCGGAGATTGCTGTGGGGGGTGGGTCACGAACAGCGGGGCCCTCCTCCTCCCCCCGTCCGCCCACTCAGAGGTTCCCCAGGGTCTCCGGGGGCCAAGATGCCCGTGGCTGTTGCTGATGGCGGCTCTGTGCCAGGCTGTGCGTCCCTCTCCCCCACCCTGCGTCCGTCTGCGCAGGTGCCACTACGGCTGGACGGGCCCCAACTGCGACGAGTGCGTCCCCTTCCCCGGCTGCCTGCACGGGACCTGCGCCGAGCCCTGGAAGTGTGACTGCGACACCAACTGGGGCGGGCTGCTGTGCGACAAGGGTGAGCAGCTCCGCGGCTCTGCGCGCCCCACAGCCCCTGCCCCACAGCGCCCCTGGTTGGGATGGGCTGGGCTAGAGTAGCCAGGAGCTCCCCTGCCCCCCTACCAGGGCCCCTGCCCTGCACCCCACAGTGCCCCCTGCAGCTGGTTGGCAGGGCCCCCTTTCCCTGCGCCATGGCTGGCCGGGCAGCCCCTGGGTGGGGGGGTTTGCTTGGAGCTAATCCAAGCCTTTCTCCCCCAGACCTGAACTACTGCGGCTCCCACCATCCCTGCCAGAACGGCGGTACCTGCATCAACACCGAGCCGGACGAGTACCAGTGTCTGTGCCCCGCCGGCTTCCAGGGCCGGGACTGCGAGAGGGGTGAGGGACAGGCCGGGGGAGGGATCAGGCTGGGGGGCTGGCCTAGGGAGGACCCCAGCATCTCCTCCCGTCTCCACGGCTGCTCTTGTGAGCTTCGGGGCACCCGTGGGATGTGGGGAGCTGGTCTCTGGGGGCCCCTTGAGATGAAGGGGCTGGTCCTCTAGGGCCCGGCGGTGCTGGCTGGCAGCTTACAGGTGGAAGATTTAGGGCCTGGGGTCACCTTGGGAGTGGGGACGCAGGGGGAGCCTGTTGTGGACCAAGAGGGAGGGTGATGGGGGGTTAAAGGGGCTCTGGGGGGGTGCTACAGGGGAAGGGAGCTGGGGGGGGGCATGAGGATCCTGTAGGAGGCTCTGGGGGGATTGGAGCTGGGGGTTAAGGGGCCCTGTTATAGGCCATGGGGGAAGGGAGATGGGGAGTTCAGTGACTGCGGGAGAGATCTGGGCACGGGGGTGCTGTTAGAGGTTTGGGGTGCCCTGGGACAAAGGGGCTGTGGGTCCTGTTGGGGGACCAGGGTGTTGTGGGGAGTCAAGTGGCTGGGAAGAGGGGGATGTGATGGGCTCAGCTGGGGGGCGGGGGATCAGAGAGAGGGACTGGGGGTGAGTGGGGCCTTAGGGCAGGGGAAGCTGTAGAGCTGGACTGGAGGAAGTGGTTGGGGGGCTGGTGGCTGGGGCCGACCCCCCTGGGGACGGATCCCCCCAAGGCTCATCCAGACCACCATGGGGCAGGACTCCTGAGCAGCCTGGAGGGGCGGGGGGCTTCTGCCGTAGGGCTCCTGGGGGTCAGGGTCTAGGAAGGGGGCCGTGTCTCCACTCCGCCAGACACGCGGCTCCGCTTGGCATGAGGGAGGGAGGGCGCCGGGAGGAGCCTGCCCCACTCGCTGCAGGGGTGCCTGGGGTTCCGCCCTCCCTAACGCTGCACCCCCTGGCAGGGCTGGACGGGTGTGTGGCGGAGCCCTGCGCCCACGGCGGGACCTGCCACCCACTGCCGGGCGGCTTCAGCTGCATCTGCCCCGCCCAATGGACCGGGAAAACCTGCCGACTGGGTGAGGCTGTGCCTGGGACCTGAGCATGGAGGGCTCCTCGGCGCCCCCCTGTCCCCCACCCTGGCACCTCTTCCTATCCCCCCGCCCCGACATGGCCCCCTGTCCCCCCCGGCACTGCCCTCCTGCCCCCCACCCCACACCTCCCCGTCCCCCCACCCTGGTACCCCCTGCTGCCCCCCTACCCTGATGCTGCCCCCTGTCCCCCCACCCCAGCACTCCCCTCCTGTCCCTCTGTCCTGCCCTGGCACCACCCTCCTCCCCCCACCCTGGCATCCCTTCCAGCCCCCCTGCCCCGACATGGCTCCCTGGCCCCTGTTGCTTCCCTCCTCCTCCCACCCCCATCACTCTCTTCTGGCTCCCTGCCCTGACACTGTCCCTCTCTACCCCATCACCTTCCTCTGCCCCCTCCCTATCTCCTCCTGCCCCCTCCCCATCACACTGTCCCTGCCCCCTCCCTGATGCTGCCCTCCACCCCCAGTGACCTCCTCTCTGCCCCCCACGCCCTTGTGTTGTGGGTACTACCCCCTTCTTGTGAGTCTGCAGGAGAGGGCAGAGAATCTCCCCCCAAACAGGCCGTGGCCCCGGATGGGCCCCCCGGCCATGCAGGTCCAAGGACCCACAGCTGTTCGTGGCTCGTCTCATCACCCGTGGCTGGCAGCTCGGACCCTGCCCAGGGCGCCGGAGGCTGTGGGGGATAAGGGGAAGCCACAGCTTCCCTGGCGCCATATGATGAGGGAGGAGCCGCGTAGTTGGCACACAAAGCCACTTACCCCTGTGGCCAGTCTGATGCACTGGGCCACGCAATGAGCTGGGGGGTCCCAGCAGGACAGGCCCACGTTCCCCAATCATCAAGCCGTAGGGAGTGGGGGGCCCGTGTGACCCTTTCCATCAGACAGCTGGGCCCCACACTGATCTCACGGGGCACCAGCAGCCCCCCTTGAACACACTCTGCCTGACCCCTAACCCCCTGGCCACAGATGCCGACGAGTGCCAGTGGGAACCCTGCGTGCATGCCCGGGGCTGCAGAAACCTCATCGGAGGCTACTTCTGTGACTGCCTGGAGGGCTGGGCCGGCCCCAACTGTGAGACCAGTAAGAGAGTGACCGGCTGGGGGGCCGTGGCCGGGGGGTACAGCCCAGGTGTGGCCAGGAAAGGCAGGGCGGGCCATGGCCAGGAGGGGGTACAGCCTATGTGTGGCCCAGAGAGGGTGGCTGTGGCTCAACCGTGGCCAGGAGGGGGCAGACCCAGGCCATCCAAGCTCATCGTTTGTACAGGGACAGGGCCTTTGGGGACCCAAGTGCTGCCTTGGGAACCACATCCAGGACCCTCAGAGCACCAGAAGTGAAAAGGGCTTCACTCCCCATGTTTCGGCTCCTGCCTGGCCCCGGTGTCATTTGGAGCAGCCCCCGTGGGCTCTGGGGGGCAGAGAATAGCCACATCACAGGCTGTGCCCGTACACCGGGGCCCAGGATCGGGGCCCATATGCCCACTGCACAGCTCAGGAGGTCCCGGGGCTGCTCCTGGCTCCTTGCCACTATCGGGGGGGCTGGGGCGTCTGGGAACAGGGCCCCTTGTTCCCGAACCCACAGGCTGTTGCCACTGGCTGGTGCTAATGGGTTTGACCACAGGAGGCAGCATAACTCGCCCCCAGCATCAACCGCAGCAGGCGGGATTGGCTGGTCACGGCCACGGCGGGGAGAGTGGGTTGCCAGTTCAATTCCTGCTGTGGCCCCCAATTGGTATGCAGAGGGAAAACCCGGCCAGATGCCTGGGGTCCAGGCGGGAGAGGGTCCCAGAGCCCCATGCTGGTTGTGGCTGATTCCCCTGCATTGGGGCACTGGGGCTGCGAGGCGGGTGGGGTGTCCAGGGGTGTCCCCAGGATGCCCCCCTCCATCCCGCTGCCTCTTCTCTCCCTGACCCCAGCTTTTCTCCATCTGCAGGAGACGACCGCTGCCAGGGTCGGTGCCGCAATGGGGGGCAGTGTCAGGTGGGTGTGCGCCCCTCGGACTCTGCAGCTCTGGGAAGGGATGGGAGACCCACAGCGACCACAGGAATCACCCTTCCCCTCCCAGTTTGGACCCAGCACCTCCCCAGCCCAAGAGCAGATTAGCGACATATCCGCTGCAGCCTGGCCCAGGAAAATGGAGAGACCCCAGAGAATGTGCAGAGCCCCTGCGGGGGTGGGGACCGACATGGGGAGACCCCAAACGGGGGAGGGATGGGCATAGTTACTGGGGGGACATCAAAGACCAGAGGGGGATGGACACAGGGGCAACCACCAAGGCTGATGTGGGGTAGGGAAAGATGCTGGGGGGACCCCAAAGGCTGGGGGAGAGGAGATGGATTTGGGAGGGACCCCTAAGGCTGGGGGGAGAAGGGATGGAGACAGGGAGACCCCAAAGGTTGGTGAGGAGAGGGGACCCCTAAGGCTGGTGGCTGTGGACACTTGTGGGGCCCCATCCCCGTGCTGCTGGGGGGCGGGAGTGCACGTTGCCTTTAACTGGCCACACCCCAGCCCCTCAGCCAAGGTGTCCCTCCCTCCCCTGCTCCCCCTCCTGCCCTAGTGGGCAATGACCCTTAGGTTGCCCTTGGGAGCTGGGGGTTCCATTGTCGTGTTGCTCGCTGTGGGGCCTCGTCTCCGTGGGGCACTGCTCTCTGCTGTGCCCGTGACGCTGATTCTCAGGCCCCCCCTCCGCTGTCTCCCTCCCCCAGGCGCTGGGCACCAGCCTCGTGTGCTCCTGCCCCCCTGGCTACACAGGTGCGGCATGTGAGACAGAGCTGGGCGGCTGCGCCAGCACCCCCTGCCAGCACGGAGCCCGCTGCCAAGAGACGCCAGGGAAGGGGGTGGCATGTAGCTGCCCGCCTGGCCTCAGCGGGCCCTTCTGCGAGGTGAGAGCCGCAGGGATTCGCGGTGGCACAGCCGCAGGAGAGGCAGGAGCCATGTCAGAGATGGGAGGGGAGTGGGGTCTAATGGTTAGAACAGGGGTGGGTTCACTGGGAGCCAGGACTCCTGGGTTCTGCCACTGGTTCCCCATGTGACCCTCTGCAAGTCACCTCCCACACCCGCCTCTGTGCTTCAGTTTCCCGCAGAGGCTGTACGGCTTCATGGGCCAAATCCAGTCCGGGGAGAAGCTGGCCCAGCTTCCTGAGTGGGTCCGCATTCCCTCCTGTCCCCTGGGGCTGCAAGACCCGTGTGGTGCCAGCCAGGCAGCGCTGGGCCCTGCTATCTCTGCTCTCCATGTGCCCTAGGTCTGGCTGGATCTCTGCTCCCCGAACCCCTGCCCCAGAGGGGCCTCGTGCCTGGGCGGGGCAGGCAGCTACGTGTGCTCCTGCCCGGAGGGGGGCTGCGCAGGTATGGCCCAGCTGGGGGTGGGAGTGAACCTTTCCCGGGGATGGCTCCTTATTGGCAGCCGCTCTGGGGCAGGCGGGGGTGGGGGGCCAGGGAGCTCTGGGTTGGTGGCAGGTGGGGGAGGGGCAGGGAGTGCGGGCGAGGGGCACATCCCATGGCAGGGGGAGGAGGGTGGGCACCATGCCAGGCAGAGAAGCAGGGAGCTCCGGGTAAGTACAGGCTGGTGCCAGGCAGGGGGTGGGCACTGCGTGGGGAGGGGTGGACTGGGGGCTCTCTCGGGGGGAGGGGCGGAGGCCCTGGCTGGGGTCCTGGGGGCGGCTGGCGCTGTAGGCCTGCCTGTCCCACTCATCGCCCTCTCCTCCCGCAGGGGCTGCCGACCAGACCCAGCTCTATGCCCTGCTGCCTCTGGCATTGCTGCCGCTCCTGGCTGCCCCGCTCTGCGCCCTCCTGGCGCTGTGGACCCGCCGGAAAGGCCGGGCGCCACCCCCGCGGGAGCTGCCAGCCAACAACGCCCCACGCCTCGCCCCCAAGGCCGCGCCAGACAAAGGGGGGCTGCCCTTCGCCCTGCCCCGGGGCCTCGCTAAGACGGACATCTCCAACCTGGAGAGAGCCAAACTCAACGGACTCAACGCCCCAGCCGGCCTGGAGCCCCAGCTCTGATCCAGCCTGGGAGGAGAGCAGGCCGGACCCACATCACTCCCCATGCCATGGTATAAGGGGACGGGGGAGGGGCTCGGATGCCCCAGGGCTCCCCTCTGACCCCCCTCTCCCAGCGCTGCTAAAGCACTTTAACCACTCCCCTATGCCGGGGGCACGTTTGCTCTTCTCACCCCACCACGCCAGCATGGGTCCAGCCCAGAGGGGCAACCCGTGGGGTGTTGAGGGGGGGGATTCAGATCAGCTAGCTGAGGCTGCCCCAGTTCATCGCACTGGTGAGCTGGGCCTTGCCAACTGAAAGCTCAGCTGGGAGGGGCAGGGGATGCCAAGAATGGACCTGGCCTGCCAGCCGTCTGCTGCCTGGTGTGGGTGCTGCCCACTGCCCGCTGCTGCAGCGCGAGGCAACGGACTAGACGAAGCCGGGAGGCTTCCCAGCGAGGTGGCAGGGCATTGGCTAGTGAGATTGAGCGCATGGCGGAAGCGGAACGGGCCCGAGGGAATCTCAGCTGGTACGTTGTGGGCAGCGGGACTGGCTGGTTCAGGTGGGTGAGGAATGGTACATGGGGCCCCTCTGGTGGCACCATCTCTGACCTGGCCCCGGGACGGAGGGGACCGGCTGGCTCGAGGGAGGGGGCAGGTAGTGAGACATGGGGCCTTTCCCCTCTAGAGGCACCAGCCATGATCTCCCTGAAAGTTATTGTCAGCAAACCCCCGTGCGAAGCAAGCTTGGAGGACGCAGCCCAGATCCTAGGGAGATGAGTGTTCACATCCTCGCCCTCCCGTTCAGCCCTTACTGACTCTCCCAGGCTGGCATCCTCTGCAGAGGGATGGGCCATGGATCATGAACTCCATCCTCAAAGGGTCTCCAGGGGTGGGACTGAGGCATTGGCTGCGCTGTCAGGGCAGGGGGAGCAATGTGCCCCCTACCTCTGCCTGGGCTATGCTCACTGTACCCAGCTGGATGCTGACAGCTGTCAGGCCAGCAGTGGTGCTCCACAAAAGAGACTGGATCTGCCCACTCCCAGGTGCTCCAGGCCACACTATCCTCCCCGTCCATCGCCCAGCCCCATCTGCTTCTGCTCTGAGAAGTGCATTGGGTCCTTGCTAGGCCCCTCTGTCTGTGAGCCACCCACCTAGGACTGAGGTTCTGGGAGTGGTGGGGAAATTTCCACTGAAACTTTTTTCCTAAGGGAAATTGGGTTTTCAACCAAAAGAAATTTGTCTTGAAAAGCACCTGATCCCTAGGGAAGATTTAGCAAAAAACAAACACCAAAATATTTCAATTTGGACATGCCACCCCCATGCTCATGGGAGTCATCATAGCCTCATGTGTCTCTATGGGCTGGGCTTTGTGGCTAGACTACATTTCCCATGATGCACCATGCCAAGGGGCTCCCCTGGTGCATCATGGGATAGGTAGTCCAAACAGGCAGCTTGGACTACAGAGAAGGGGGGCATGAGGCAATGGAACGACATCTCCCATGATGCACCACAGAGTCCCTTCGTAGAGAGGCAGTTGCATCATGGGTGTCTCTAGCTGTGGGGCGTCATGGGAGATGTAGTCTGGCTGGAGAGCCTGGAGCCTAGAGAATGAGAACAGGATGCACCAGGACTATATCTCCAATGATGTAGCAGACTCCCTTTGAGAGGTAGTTGCATCATGGGAGATGTAGGCTGGTTGTGGTGGCTGGAGTATAGAAGAGACTAAGAGCTTAAGGGACTTGGACTACAACTCCCATGATGCACTACAGCAGCCTGTCCAAATCAAGATATTGCAGTATTACAGTTTCTGCCAGTAATTGAAATTGTCCATGGAAACTCCCCCAACATTTTCAATCAGCACTGTGCCTAGGGGACCCCTTGGAGAGTCCCCCCCCCCAAACACCCACACATGGCCTCCCCTGCCTTCCTAGTGGCCCCGTGATTAGGAAAAATAAATTAGTCTTTGCCAGAGTCAAGGCACACACCCCAGGATTGGGGGGGGAAGGGTGTGTACTGCAGCACCCCTGGTGTCAGGCGTGTGTGCTGAGTGTATCTATGGTGTATGATACTGTACAGATTCCTTCATAGCATTTTTGTGATTTCTTTGCTTTTTTGTACCAGGATCTAGCCTGCCCCCTGGGTGAGACGAGCTCGCTCGGGGTGCAAACTATGAACCATGAGTAAATATTTTCCAAGCCTTGCCCCAAGTCTGTGAGACTTTATGTTGTGGGGCAGAGGGCGGGGCAGGAAGATTGAGAAATTGCTGAGCACAACAGAAAGGGAGGGAGTAGAGGATTAGATCCAGGGAATCAAGACCTCTGGTGTTTCATCCCAACCACTGCACCCAGAAAACATTCTTTTTTAATGAAGGCTCAGATTCTGCTGTACCACAACGGTTATCTTGCTGGTGGCTTGGTCCAGCATGGCACCCCCCTGACTGCTGCTGGTTGGCATCAGAACTGCTGAGCTGCATCTCATAGCCCCTGTACTGCAAATGGGGGTTCTCCTGTAGCTCAAGGGGATTTTGGAGCCAAGGGATCTGGGTTTCAGCCCAGCTGCAGCCACAGAACCCGAGGTGGCCAGAGATGGACTGTGATGCACTGTCCCATCATACCGCAGGAGAGTTGCCCTTTCCATTTTAAGCCCGCTAGAGCATCAGCACTGCTTTAGGCCAGGGCAGCCCCCACAGCCCCCAGCAACTCTCCTCCCCGCAGCGCGATTGAAGTCCTCTTTGGCATCTGAGGGGAGCGTGGCCACTGGCTGGTTTGAGGTGAGGTCCTTGGGTGGCAATGAATTGCTGGTCATGGCAGTCAGTGGTGAGAGCAGGAGGGGAGAACCGCAGGCCTCCTCTGAAACTACTGGGGCTGGCGGAGAATTTCCACAAGCTACCTGCAGTATGCGGGTTATGAGACACAGCTGGGTAGTCCTGATTGCAGCCAGCAGAGGGCAGTGGTGGACTGCACATTCTGTGTTCTCCTTGCCCACATCCCAGGCCATGGGGAATTCACACTGGTGATGCCATGTTTCCTGCTAATTCACAGCGAAATCTTGCATGGGCAGGAGGCCCTAGGGAGGAGGTGCTGTCCTGGACAGCTGTTCCGTCCCTGCCCTATTCTAATGCCTCCTGTCCCTACCCAGCTGCAGCTGGTATCCAGCCAATTTATGCAGCGGCGCCTGGACTGGATTCCTGGCTGCCTGCAGGATGAGACCTGCCCTGCCCACAGATCTGGCAGCTGGGAGAAGGTCCAGGGGTACCAACGGAGGTGGGATCCAGAGAGGAGAAATGGGTGGAGAATCTGAGCTCGGCCACGAGTCACTGCTTCTGGTGCCCCGCATTGGCAATTTCAGCAGATGCCAGGGCTCAAGTCTCTGGTTCAATAGCCAGCGTTAGCCAAGGTGGGGGCCGAGCTGTTGCCAGTTTGTTTTAGGAGTGCAGCCCTGCCAGGCAAATAGGAGGAATAGGTGGATGGACAGATGTGGAGGAAGGAGAAATGGGTGGATAGAGAGAGATAGTGGGGTGAGAAGGATGGCTGGATACTGCAGAGAGAAGGAAGGATGGTGGGAAGGATGGATAGCTAGACGGAAGAGTAGAGAGAGGGTAGACAGGTAAAACAGACTAGTTCTCAATTAGATATGTACCGTGAAGGGAGAGATCCAGGGTGCCGGGGCTTACGCCGTTTTTTTACTTTCGTAAGTGATATGGCAAGCTCTGAACTGCCAGGCCCAGAGGTGTTGGAGCTCAGCCCTGGCAAGCCCTGGCAGAAATTAAGCACCAGAGAGGTGCAGTGGATGGAAGCAGGGAGAGAAGTAGACAGCTAGTGCAGATGAAAAGAGAGAGAGGAGCTAGACGCTGAAATAGTGAAGGGAAAGAGAGAAAAAATATAGTTACTGACAATAGACCTGGTAGAAAAAACGTATCTACCCTAGCCATGGAGCAAGGGTTGGGCACAGCTGGCAAGGCATTAGTGCAGGGTGGAGGAGGAGGCAGGGTAGCTATTCCCTCGCTCCCTGGTGCAGGGCACTACCGTTGCAGGGTGGAGTCCGGCAAGGTGGGCGTTGGGAAGTTGTGGTTACCCCCTAGCCGCTGAGAAGGGATGCAGAGAAGCAGGGAGGCTAAGACAGTGATGGGGGGGGGCTCTCGAGCTACAAAACCGGGCCCAGGATTTCCCCCGTGTTTGTGGGTTGTTTGGCGTGGGCTCCTAGAAATCTTCTGGGCCCACAGGCCAGGGGCGCGAGGGGCTGAGCTGGGCAGCGGGAGGCCGGGTCCCCTTGCACAGGGCGTCCTTTGCACTGGACGGGCCAGGTGGTGGGAGCCGGGGAGGGGCTGTTTCACGGTGGGACGCACCAACCAGTGAACGGTGCAGCCCCATGCACCAGCCTCACCAGGGCGGGAAGGGCTGCTGGCCCCGGCCTGGGGGCGACCGTCCCGCCCAGCGCCCTGGGACCGGGGTCAGAAGCAAGAGCCTGGGGCCCGAGGGGCCAAGCTCTGCCGGGGGTGGGGTTGTGTGTGACCTGAGCCCAGAGGGCGGGGCCAACATTGGCGGGGGCGGGGCCACAACATAATCTGGGCCTGGAATTAGGAGCAGGGCGTGGCCAGGCTGGATGGGGGCGTGGTCCCGAGAGAAGGGGGCGTGGCCAACGAGACGTTCGGGGAAGGCCTTGCGGCGGCGGGGCGGAGCTCGAAGGGGCGTGGTCTAATAGAGCGAGAGGGCCTATTTGCTATGTCAATAAGGGCGTGGCCTGGTGTCAGGGGCGTGGTCTGTGTGCGTCACGTGGTCTGGGCTCCGCCCATTCCCCTGGCTTGGTCCATCTGCCTGCTGGGGGCTGCTCCGGGCTGTTCTATTCTGGGGAAGGGGGTGCCCGTGCCTTTCCCCCGGCTGCAGCGGCCTGGCAGAGCCCCGCCCGACCCCCCTCCCACGCTGGGTTCCATCCCCGTCCCCCCCCCAGCCCCTAACATGGCCCGGTCCAATTTTACGCATTGCAGGTGAGCAGCGACCAATCAGCGCCACGCTCTCATCTCGCCGTCGCCTCCGGACCAATGGGAAGGCGCTACACATCAGAGGGGGACATGATGTGTTCCTCCGCAGAGAAAGAAAGTAGTCCCCAGGACGGGGCGTCACGGCCGGGCCCGGCCTGCGCGCGGGGCCCCGCCCCCTCCCGGTCTGCCGCGGCGCGGCCGGGGGCGGAGCCCGAGCCACGAGTGGCTGGCGCGGCGGAGGGATCCGGCGGAGCGGCTGTGAAGCGATACGTCCCGGCCGGCTGGGGCTAGTTCGTCCTCCCCACCCGCCGCCGCCGCCGCGAGCTTCCCGCCGCCGCCCGGAGCCGCCATGGTGAGGGGGGGGCGGGGCTGGGGCCGCGGGGGGGGGG
>ML675698.1:3415672-3449709 GCA_007922155.1 Mesoclemmys tuberculata | reverse complement strand
TGGGGGGATGGGGGGTTTCAGGCCGTGTCAGGAAGTTGGAAGGTGGGGATGTCTTGGGGCTGAGCCGTGGGGAGTCGGGGCTGGGAGGCGCAGTGGGGCGGGTTGGGGTGACGGAGGGGGAGGGGTGCTGTGAAAGCAGGTTGCGTGGAGGGGTGTGGGGTACTAGATGCAGGTGGGCGGGCAGCACTTAAGAGGGGTGTCCCAGGGGAAAGGGGTTGTGGTGTGACTGGCCAGGGAATGGGCGGTCCGGGGGGTTCGCAGGGTGGCTGGGGAGCTGACAGGGAGGTGTGGGTGACAAGATTAGGGATCTGGAAGCTGCCGTTTGGGGATATAGTGGGGTACGGGGGCCAGGGTGGAAGCTCTCGGGGGTTGGGGAAGTGGTTTAGAGGCTTTGGGGGGATTAGCTGGAGATTGTGAGGCTAGGATGGCTTGGGGCTAAGGTGGGGTGGAGGCAGTGAAAGGGCTGGAGATCTGGGCTGGGAAGGAGCTCGGAGGGAATGGGGTTATGGATCTAGCAACTGGGCATTGTGGGTGGTTACAGGGGAGATGTCTGAAGATGGGCCTTTCGGGGATGTGGTGTGGGGCCAGCTCAGTGTGGGTTAAATGAGCTAGGGCTTGGTGGATGAACTCGAGGGGCTGATGGGAAGAGGGTGGGGGTTGGCAGTGAAGTTGAGTGGAAGAAGACTGTGTTGTTTGGGGGCTGGGTGGGGAGGATAGTGGGGTTTGGGGGCTGGATGGGAGGGGAGAAGACGGGGGCAGTTGGGGGGTTCTGTGCTAGCTAAGGAGAGCGGTTTGCAGAGAGAGCTTGGTGTGGTTGTATGGAGAAGGTGGGCATGGGTCTAGGTTGGGGATGGCCTTGAGGATGGCTGGCAGGAGGGTGCAGGAAGATCTGGCTGGCATTTTCCAGGTTGTTGGGGTGGCCCGTAAAGAGTGTGGGGAAGGGGGATCACTGGATTTCAGAGCCCATGGTCAGTTGCAAGGAGGTTTTGCTTGAAGCAGCTAGGAGCTTGGTCCTGAGGAACATGACCTTGGCATGTGTTGGGCAGAGTGCTTGGGAACCTAGGGCTGGCCACACTGGAGCAGTCCAGGAGCTCTGGTTCTCTGTCCCGGGGAGTGGCCAGCACCAGCTGCTTCAGAGCAGGGTACAAGAAACTCAGTGGGCAGTTAGCAGGTGGGGGAGGCTTGTTGGCAGTGGGAGTGCTTCGAGAACAGGAGGCTGCAGTGCGTGATTCAGCATGAGTAAGGAGCAGAGCTAGGCTGAGGAGAGGAGAGATTCGTACCTGAACAGGATCTTGGAAGGGAAACCACTGGGCCAGCACCCAGCAGGCCATGCCAGCAGGTTAAACTCCATCTCCTGCGGGAAGGGATGGAAGCTTATCTTTGGGGAGGAGGGTGGTTAGGATGTCGACCTCCTGCTGGGCAGCAGAGCCTTGCGCTCACTCCATGCCAGCAGTGGTGCCACACTGAGCTCTGGTCTTCTGCCTTGTGAGGTTACAGGCCCTGGCAAGATCAGAAAAATTATAAGAACAGCCAGATTGGGGCAGACCAAGGGTCCGTTCAGTCTGACCAGGGCCGGTGACAGGTACTTCAAAGGGAATGAACAGAGCAGGGCGATTGAGTGATCCATCCCCTGTCATCCAGTCCCAACTTCTGGCAGTCAGATGTTTAGGGATGCCCAGAGCATGGGGTTGCCTTCCTGCCCATTGTGGCTAGATGGACCTGTCCTCCAGGAACTTAGTTCATTCTTTTTTAACCCAGTTATGCTTTTGGCCTTCACAACATTCCCTGGCAACTGTGCATAGTACTATCTCTTGTTTGTTTTAAACCCTTCACTGGGTGACCCTTGGTTCTTGTTATGTGAAGGGATAAATAACACACCCTTAGTCACTTTCTCCCTGCCAATTACTGTTTTAGACTTCTATCATATCCCTCCTTAGTCATCTCTTTCCAAGCTGAATAGTTCCAGCCTTTTTACTTTCTCCTCATGTTGAAGTTGTTCCATGCACTTAAATCATTTTTGTTGCCCATTTCTGTATCTTTTCCAGTTTTAATAGATCTCTTTTGAGATGGAGTGACCAGATCCACATGTAGTATTTATAAAGTCCTGGCACACCCATACTTTATAGTGGCATTGATATTTACAGTCTTCTTACCTATCCCGTTCCTAACAGTCTGGTCACTTTTTTGGCTGCTGCTGCATATTGTGTGGATGTTTTCAGAGAGCTATTTACAGTGACTCCAAGATCGCTTTCTTAGGTCTAAATTAGCTGCTACCACTCATCATTTTGTATGTAAAGTTGGATTATGTGCATTAAGCAACACTGAATTTCATCTGTTTCACCCAGTTTGTGAGATCCCTTTAACTCTTCGTGGTGTGCTTTGGACTGGACTATCTTGAGTAATTTTGTATCATCTGCAAACTTTGTCACCTCACTGATTACCTCTTTTTTTCAGATTGTTCATGAATATGTTGATCAGTACTGGTCCTAGTACAGATCTCTGGGGGACCCCACTATTTTCCTCGCTCCCTTGTGAAAACTGACCATTTATTCCTACCCTTTGTTTCCTATCCTTTAACCACCTACTGATGCAGGAGAGGACATTCCCTCTGATCCCATGGCTGCTTACTTTCCTTAAGAGTCTTTGGTGTGAGAGACCCTGTGAAAAACTTTTCTGAAAGTTCATGTTTACTAGATCAATTAGATCACCTGTCTGCCCATTTGTTGACTCCCTCAAAAAATTCTAATAGATGGGTGTGGCATGATGTTCCTTTACAAACGTAGCATTGCCTGATCTGCCTTTTATTGTGTCTGATGGGGAGAGGCAGGATCTTTTCCTTCCCCCATGCCCTCCAAAGTCTACAATCTCTCCCCACTGCAGCAGGACGAGTGCTGCTTCCAGTACTGGGGAGCTGTGTAATGACCTCCCACTTCATGGATGGAGTTGCCTTCAGGCACACCAAGCCATGGGGAGGGAGTTGACTTCTCTTCCCCCTTCTGCCCCCCAACTGTCGTCATCCCTGGGGACTGGAGACTGCCTTTCCACTTCTCAGCTGACTGATAGATATTCCTATCTAATGGGTCTTTGCTCACTGCTCTCTCCTTCCTAACCTGTGTTCCTAGACCACCTTTCACCTGAGCTATGAGGAGGGTCTTAACACAATGTGCCTGTCTCTTGGCTGGAGTGCGTCAGCAGCACTACACAGCTGGTCAGGCTAGGAAGATAAGCACTGTATTCTACCGAAAGGCCACGGAGTTTAGGGAGGCCAAATGGGTCTGCCTGAGTTGGATTTGGGGTTTTTTGATGACTATGGATGTTTCATGCCTCAGTTGAAGATACCTCAATGCCTACCTGGTGTTGGAAATCTCCATCGCTGCTCTGTATCTTCCCTGGAGGGTTCCCATGGCTTCACCCTGCTCTCAGCTCACGAGATCTGACCAAAGCTGTCCGAGGTTGGAGACTGCAGAATTTGATCTGGCTTTGAGGGGCGACAGTCCCCAAGCTAGTGAGCAAAGATGAAAATGGCAAACACCCCATGCCAGTCTCCTGGCATGCACTCATGCCAGCACCAAAAGCAACTGGAGATTGGAGCAGCTTGATCCTGTAGCTGATTGTTTCTGCCTCAAGCATGAATGAATCTGACCCACTGCCGCGAGCCGACCCCTCCCCCGTCTCCCTCTATGGCTGGGAAAACACATCATCCAAAGCAAACCACTGGTTCCCATGCTCCCATCACTCAGCTTTTTTAGTTGCTCTATTGTCTTGGCTCCTGCCCTGGCTGGCCACCAGGCTGCTGCAGTCCTAGCAAAGCAGCCCCCAAACACTACACTGGGGCTTTCAGCAGTGGGATTTTATCTGGAGCAGGGCACCGCTGTCCTGAAGGGAGTGACTCCACAGAGGACACCGGGACTTCACTATGGCTATTAATTTGACACAGGAGGCACCCAGCTATGACGGTGATGGGCTACAGTATGAAACCTTAATTGCTGTTCTTCTCCAAAAGCCCCCAGACATGGCATCATTCTCCCTTCCACAGTGTTAGGGGTTAGGTGGCATTTCATGGTGGAGCCTCATTAACGTCACCATTTCTAGTTGGCCAGCAGTTCCCAAAACTGCAGGCAAAGCGTTGGGTCCAAATGAAGCTGTGCGCCGAAACCCTATTTCACCAGACTTGTCAGTAGCTTTTTACAAACCCTACATTTTGGGGCTCCTCTTTAATCACAGTGCTGGCTCATACGGCTGAGCAAAGGCTAGGAAGCCTGCGCCTCCGATATTACTGCCGTTCTGTGCTTGTTTGAGGCACGCCGCCCCGCCAGAGAGCTGATGGGTGCTTGGGCCTGGTGGCATCTTTGCATCCTAAGAAATGGCTAGGTTCTCAACCTAATGCAATGCCTCGACTCACCGCGCTGCATAAACCTCACTCAATTAAAGGCCCTGTAAGGTAGATTTTGCCTCCATCTCACACATGGGGCAAGAGGCTCCCTGTGCTCATGCAGTCCATAGTGGGGCTGGAAATGGAGCTAAAGAGTCCTGGCCCCAGTTGCTGGAACACAAATGGTATTGGCTGTGACAGTGGTTACCACTCGAGTAACACCTGCCCTCTTGACTTCCAGGCTCGGGGTCATAGCAGCTTATGTGGGCTGTGGGAGGCAGCACATAATAGATTACGGTTTTCAGTAGTGAAATCAGTGAGCGGATGGTGTGTGGACAGTAGTGTCACCCATACCTTAGAAGTGATGCTTTTAAAGCAGGGCTGGCTATGCTGCCACTGTCTGAATCCGAGAGGAGGGCGCTGGCCAGCCCTGTCGGTCAGCACCCTTCGCCAAGAGCTGCCTTCCAAGATCTAGTAACGACCAACCGTTTCCATGCCCTGGTGACTAACTTCCCTCTGCTCCTTCTAGGCCGACCAGCTGACTGAGGAGCAGATAGCAGGTGAGTCCCAAACCACCCTTCCCTCTGGCCGAGTGTTTGCTGTTACCCATCCCACGGGACACGGCGCTCGCAAAGTCTCTGCGTTGTAGCGATCGCCACCAAGCCAGGGGTCAGAAGAATGGAGAGAGAACCCCCGTATCTCCAACTTCCAGGGTGGATATTGTCTGTTGTACCCATCACAGCTACCAGTGACACTGGCATATTGGGCCAGAACAACCTATCGGGGTGTTTGGCTGTTCAGGGGAACCTACGTACAGGGAAGTGGGGTGAATGTCTCTCCACAAATGGCTTCAGTGAAGAATCAGTATATTTGTAGTGACAGTCCATTGTTCGCTCCCACTTTTCACCTTCCCGTCATCCTGTGCCCTGACTGAGCACGGGGAAGGGGGGAGTCTCTGGTCTTGCTGCAGATGCTGCCGGTGAGGCATGAAGATAACGATTTCCAGGGGGTGGGCCCCATAACTGGCCATGCTTCCCACCACTGCAGGACAGCATGCTCCAGGGCTGTGATAGGTTCTCCACTGTGGGGGTCTACTGTTTCAGGCGTAGCGATGCTCTGTAACTGCCAAGTCTTCATCCTCATTGCTGCAGCTTCACAGGCCCTCTCCCCGAGTTCCCTTCTTGACATGGAGCCAAGGGGTCACCGAGGGTAGGCACAGGATTCTGCGGCTGGGGGCCAGGAATGGGCAGCCAGTAGACGAGTCGTGTCCCCCCTGCCCCCCCCCCAGTGCTACCTAGAACATAAGGACAAACTCCAGAGGGATATACCCTCCCTCCCTTGGCTATTTGGAGATCTGTTAAGCACTTAGACACAGTCACCTTAAAAATCTGATTAAAACATTCTCTGCGATGGGTAGCATGGAAGGTTGGTGGTTCTTTCACTGATGACAGCCTGTTTCCCTGGGTTTTGGGCAGAGTCAGCTTTGCTGTTCCCGTTTGCGGCAGTCACAGAGAGAAGCACGTTAAGCATATTTAGGGGTTTTGTCAGCCTGCGGACTGGGGACCACGCAGCTCTTGAAATGGGCTGTCTCTCTGGCTGCCTGTCCAATGCCTGTGGCAGACTGGATTTCCCTGCTGCAGCCTGGGTTGAGCAGCAGTGTGATTAGCGCTGTCAGAAAGTCACAGGCTTGCTGTGTTAGAAAATTCAAACCTGGCCCCAGGTTGGGCCCCAGGATGGGACCGAGCAAAGGGGCTGTGTCTGGGGGAGATGACGGAACAGGTCGGACACAAGAACATCAGTCTGCCACCCTGGAGAGCAGGTTATCTTAGAGGGAAACCCCCCCGGAGGGTGCCCTGTGCCCCCGCTGACAGCTTTATTTTGGCTTCTTGCCAATCCTTTAGCATTAGACTCTAACCATCCCTAGACCGAGAGGTGCTCTTTAACTAAATGGCTTAAATTGGCCAGTGTAGAAACCACCAGCCTAGGGGCCATCTCATCCTGTCTGGCAGTGGCCAGCGCTCACTAGGCCTCTTATGACTATTCGCTCCCCTTTCAGTCGCTCAGCGGGACAAAACAGATTCACCATAGGGTCAGGCTTGGCATGGAAAGCAGCGGCGAGGGGGTGAGGGTGGGGAATTTTGGGTTAAGGTGCCCAAGCTGGCCTGGATATTTTCCCTCCGAACGGCCACTTTGCTGGGCCTGTCTCATGATGGCATTTGACGGAGGAAACTCCTTGATGGCCACTAAGGTGTGTTCAGCAGCTCAGCTATGGAGGAGCCTCGCTAACAGAAGCAGTGACGGCTCTCGGGTCGCTTCCTCTGGCAGAGTTCAAGGAGGCCTTCTCCCTCTTCGACAAGGATGGGGATGGAACCATCACCACCAAGGAGCTGGGCACAGTGATGCGGTCCCTGGGCCAGAACCCCACCGAAGCAGAGCTGCAGGACATGATCAACGAGGTGGATGCGGACGGTGAGCGGCTGCGGCTGGTCCGCCTGGGGGGAGGTGCGGCATTCAGGAAGAGACCCCTGCTGCTGTGCGTGGGGTCCCATGCGCTCTGCATTGCTGACACGTCCTGTCCCAGCATGCCTCTGTAGGATCCCTTCTCAGGCACTCATTGCTTTGTCCTGGCAGGCTTCTGGGGGCATCTCATCGGCAGGCTGGTGGTTCAAAGCCAGCCAAGGCTCCAAGCCTGGCCCTGGCATAGCCCGCTTGCACACTTTCCTGCCTCCCCCTTATCCCAGGCTGCTTTTCCCTGGCCTCACTCAGCAAACTGGGGTCCGGCTAGTCCCCTTGGCTCAAAGGCAATGATTCCTTTCCAGGCAATGGCACCATCGACTTCCCAGAATTCCTGACCATGATGGCGAGGAAGATGAAGGACACGGACAGCGAGGAAGAGATCAGGGAGGCATTCCGGGTCTTCGATAAGGTGAGCGCCCCTCTGGGAGGTGGGGTGTTGCGGGTGTGGGGCTTGCTAGGCTGCCAAGTCTGTGTTGAGGAGGGGGGTGGGAGATCTCTGAACCCTGAGCTAAATCCACCCTCCGTGGCCATTGCTCCGCCTCACAGGACGGCAATGGTTACATCAGCGCAGCAGAGCTGCGCCACGTGATGACAAACCTGGGGGAGAAGCTGACCGATGAGGAGGTGGACGAGATGATCCGAGAGGCCGACATTGACGGAGACGGGCAGGTCAATTATGAAGGTGAGTCGAGAGGAAGGCAGAGATGCCCAGCCCCTTCTGCCGCCTCTGTGCTGTCCTGCCACGCTGCTATGTGCCAAGAGCTTCCCTGAAGTTGAGCTCCACTCACGTGCCCAGGCGCTGGATGGTGCTGTCCTGCCTCTGGACAATGAACCAAAAGCTTGCGATCCATGCAAGCTGTATGCGCAAAATGGGAGGACTCTTGTAGCGCTCGGCTGCTAGCACTGCTGTGTAGCTGTTCCAGCTGGGGTCCACCCCAGAGCTGGCTGCATTTCAGCATTGGGTGATGGTGCCAGGGAACCTGAGCGCTGGATTGGAACTTGAAAGCGCTGGGTGCTAATCCCAGCTCAGCGACTGCCCAGCTGCGTGACCTTGGCCATGTTGCTTTTCCTCCTACGCCTGTTCCCCTCTCTACAGTGGAGATGATGCTCACTTTTTAAAGGGCTTTGGGATCTGTGTAAGAGCGAACTAGCTACTGAGAGATCTGACTGGCCGAGAGGTGGTTGAGGGGTACCCCAACCTCCTTGTACCCATGGGGTGTATAGCTCGCCGTCCCTCACTTCCAGCTCTGACCACGGTGTCTCACCAAACCTGAGCCCGTTGTGGAATGAGGCTAAGGGGCTATTCCTGCAGCTTGAGAATCCCTGCCCTTCCACCGGCCTGGCTCACTGACCCTGTACCCTTGCCCTCTCTCCGTCTCACAGAGTTCGTGCAGATGATGACCGCAAAGTGAAGGCTGTGGGACGGGCGGCTGGCAATGCCCATTCTCCTTCAATACTTTTCTCCAACACTCTCTCTACTTCAGTAACCTGGTTCTCTCAGCAAACTCCAATCGGCTGTGGAATAAATCTGACTAAGCAACAAAAATTTTACTTTCCCAAACTGCATGATTGTGCCCTGCCCCTTTCCTCTTCTCTTCCTTTCCCTTCCTCTCCTTCTCTCATCCCTGTGGCCCTAGCCCAGCTCCCCCTCCCACCCCCCCCACCCCATGGAAATCTCAGCCTTGCGGATGTCTTTAGTTCCTTTGGGGGGTTCTTTGTTCTGCGGCCGGAGCTGGCCCGTGCCCCAGCACGCCGATTCCACTAGCCACGCATCTGCGCGGAGAGAGCAAACTTTTACCGTGTTGCATGCGTCTGGCCCTGTGGGTCTGTGCATTCACCCCGCAGCCTCAGAGCGTCTCGCCCCTGGAAACGGCAGGGGGTCGGCAGGACGGAAAGCCTCTTGTCTCGTCTTTTCTAAGGGGCGGGGAACGATCCCAAAGCATGGTGAGCCTGGAGAGTGGGTTCCAGTGACTTTGTCACGCCATCCAGGGAAGAAGATGGTGGGGGGAGGGAAGGGTTATAACAGCCAAAAAAAAAAAACGTAAAAAAAAAAAAATTGGCTCTTGACATGTGATCCTAAAACCAGGACTAATTTCTCCCTGCTCGTAGCCCTGTACAAACTGTAAATGTCCATGCGATGATTCCTAAACAACATCCCACTCTCAGAGCTGCTGTGTAAATACTGGTGCTAGCCTATCCAGTCCCCGCCCTGCGCAAGGCATGGCTGCTTTTTGACTGGCAAGAGCTAGCGGGCGGGAGGGGATTGTCAAAGACCCGCGGTGAGCGTGAGTCATCGTTGGCTGGGTGGGCGTCACCGGCGCTGCTGCTGTTCTGTAGTGACTCGATTGCACCTCGTGACCTGCCTTCGCTTTCTTAATGTCTGTGCTCGTGTTGCTAAGCCCCCCTTGCCTGGCCAACCCGCCGCGGAGAGCATGAGCCGGCAACTTGCTTCTCTTTATTTTTAATTTTTTAAAAGTTTGGGGAGGGGGCAGGGCGCTCAGAAAAAAGCAGAATTTTTTTCCCTGGAAAGCGGGTGCTTTTGTGTGCCCTGCGACCGGCGGTGCCCCTAGGGCCCTCTA
The DNA here is from genome assembly GCA_007922155.1 of Mesoclemmys tuberculata. Taxonomy (NCBI): domain Eukaryota; kingdom Metazoa; phylum Chordata; order Testudines; family Chelidae; genus Mesoclemmys; species Mesoclemmys tuberculata. The sequence continues at coordinate 3,440,241 of ML675698.1, read as the reverse complement.
GCTGTGAGCAGGCCTGGGGAAGGGGAAGCCTGTTTGAGCGCCAGGCTGTGGGGCTGGTGGAGCGAGGCTGTCTGAAAGCGGGCGATGTTGTGTTCAGTTCAAGCTGTGAAAATAAAACTCTTATCAATGTTTTCCAATAAAATACAGTGACTACCTGACGCTGTTGCCCCGTGTCTCCTTCCTTGTGCCCTAGTCCCATCAGCTGCCTTGTAACCGGCCCCCCCAGCCAGAAGGCCTGAACTTAATTCAGCGTCTCTCCTGCCACAGAAATTTGGTCGTGTCGGGCTCTGATTCCTGGCAGGCTCCAAGGGCCGGCTGGTGAACTAGGAAAGGAGACCCCAAACACACAACCTGTGAGGCCTGACTAACAGAAATGACTGACACCTACGTAAATAGACACGTCTGCCCTCCAGCCCCAGGCCTGACTGGCCAAGAGCTTTGCTGGGATGTTTGTCACCAACCAGCGGGGGTTTCCAAGCATTGTAGGCTGCGTCTCTTTCCAGATAATGTCCACTGCGTACCCTTAGCTGAGAGGCCTCCGCCGCCTACGTTTTTCCATTTAGCAAGGACTTCTAGAGGTTTTCAAACTGGGGGATGTGCCCCCCGGCAGGCTGTGGAGGAACATTTGGCTGCTTGGCATCATTGCTCGGCCCCTGCCCCACAACTGGAAACCCTGGGCTCTAAAGAAAACGCCTTGTCTGCCATGGCAGGATTTTTCTTGCCTACCCCCTGCCCAGAGCTTGCGTACCCCAGTTTGAAAACCGCGGCTGTAGTGTGTTTCATCAGGTGGCAGAGGGGGCAAAGGCAGGGCCTGTTTTCCCTTAGCCCTGTCAACCGAGGAGAGCAGAACCATAGCTCGTGGCTCGCAGCCTCCTGCTTCATCTCGCGGGATCCCGTCTCTCCTGGCAGCCAACATCGTCCAACCAGCAGCAGAGCCTGGTCCCTTGACTGGGATGTGCTAATCCAGCAGCTGCTGCCGAGGGAAACGGTGTTTTGATTTCAATATCTGCTCCCGGGGCCCTGACACGGTGGGGGGGACGGAAGGGTTCGCTTTATCAGGGCCCATAGGCTGTGGGGCACCTAGCTCCTGCTACAGCCCCCATTACCATGAAGAAAAATGTTTTCATGGCTCCTGAGATTGTATGTAGGGGAGGAGGGGGTGTGCGGTGTGTGTGGGAGGGGGCTTGTGCTTGAAGTTTGTAGTGGGCCCCAAAAAATCATGCTTGGGCCCTACCAGCTGCCACCTCTGCCTGGAAAGCTGCCGCACCCTTCGGCCACATGGGAGAAGCAGGCGTACAAAATGGGACTTTTAACGCCTCTGCCCCTGTCCGCTTGGCAAGTGAGCGCCAGCTTTAAAGCATGACCCGGGCGCTGGAGTAACACCGACAGAAGTTAGCCATCGATTACAGGCGCGGGGGGGTGCGGGGCTGGGGGCTGCGATGTGCAGGCCATCAGACACTGATCATGCTGGGCGCTGCTGGCCTTAAAGTCTGGGGGGTGGGCAAGAGCTTGCCCCTGGCCGTGGCTGTGGCTAGGTTTAAGAGCTGGCTTTATGGCCTCTTGCCAGCAGAAGTGAAAAGACCCAGCTCATCAGTGTGGTTTGAAACGAGCAAACCTTGCCAGAGCAGCTCTTTGGGGCGCGTTCTGCACTCCTCCCTTGCTGCTGAACGGGCCCCCATATGGGGGGTGAAAAGGGTACACTGAGCCCACGCTGCAACTCGCATGGATGTGTGTGTGGGAGCGGGCCTGCGTTACAAGTTTGTACTGGGCCCCCCAAAATTATGTTGGGGCCCTGCTGGTGAATAGAGCCTCTGGTGCGCTCGCTGCCTTGGCCCTGGGTTTACTTTATTTAAAAATACGCCTTCAAGTGCCACTGAAATTCCTAGGCAGGCGGGTGACCGCAGAACACCGGCGCGAAGCAAGAGATGTGTTCGGCTGCAGCCTCTCTTGTGGGGGGCGGAGGGAGGGAAACCCCCAGGCCTTGCAGAAGGAGTGGGGGTTAAAAGCAGAGGGGGGAAGAGCGAAAGGCAGGGCCTGCTACTGCTAGTGGGATCTGCTGGCCCCCGGGGGCCGGGTGAGTTTGAGTGCAAAGACAACGGGCCCTGGCTGGAGAACTATCCCTACGCCAGGGACGGCTGGAGCTCGTCGCTGTGGTGCTGCAGTTACAAGGAAGGACGCAGGAGGGAGCCAGTCACTGCAGAAAGGGACCCAGCTGGCTAAGGGAGGCCGACGAGGCAAGGGGGGGGCAGCTGCCCTCTGCTGCTGGCATGGGCCTGAGCCTGGCAAAGGGCAGGGCGCCATGGGCTGTCATGGGAGATCCGGGCTTCCTGCCCGGCTTGGCCGGGGGCTGCCGGTGCAGGGTAGCTGCTGAGGATGGAGACCCCGGTCCCCACCCCGAGCCAGCCATGCCTCGCTCTGCGGCTGAATCGGGGCCGTTGGCCCAGGGAGGGAAAAGGGATGGGGTGGGAAGCTGGTAACAGCGCTGAACGGCCTCCCCATAGCCTGATCCTCTCCTGATTTGCATCTTATTTGCATGCAGGGGCCCTGCCCGGTAACACCCCAGGCCGATGAGCATTACGGTTCAGGTGCCCGCAACCGTGGGGGCAATGGGGAGGGCGGGGCGGCCCCTGACCCGACCTGCGCTGGGGGGGAGCGCGGTTGGAGTCAGCCCCTCTACCCCTCATGGGTTTACGACTGCTTTGCCCCGTGGTACCTGCACTTCAGGGCTGGCCCATGGTTTCCTCCCGGGCTGCTGGGTCACGGGGAGCAAGGCCAGTGCAGACGCCAGCGTGCAAGAGGGGCGGTGTGAGACTGTAGCCCCAGCTGGTCTGCTGTTTGCCGGGGGGGGAGTGACGGCCCAGGGTCATCGCGCCCGACAGCCCAAGCTCTCGCATGGTGGCTCATAGCCTGTCCCCTCCAGTCAACGGGGCAGCATCTGGGGCCCACGACCAGCCCCGGACAGCCCCAGCAGCAGGGCGCTATTGCCAAAGCGATGGGGGGAGACAGCGGCTGGGTCCCGGGGAGGGGCTGGGGTAGCTGCGTCTGGCTGGCTGAGGGTGACGCATTGCTCTGGCAGCCCAGCACAAGGAGGGGGTTAGATGGGGGAGCACAGGCCTGGGGGCTCTGGGGAGGGGGGAGAGGTGCAGTGAAATGTGGGCTGGTCAACGCCGGGGGCCACCCAAGGGACGCCCGACATGGACACGGTGTGGCTTAGCCCAGAGTTGCAAGGTCTGTTATCGCCAGCATGAACCCCAGGCTCTGCGTCCCCATGATTACGGGATGTGCCTCATCTAGGGTCAGTGCAGCCATTGAAAACTGGGTGTGGGGCTGGGAGCCAGGACTCCTGGGTTCTAGCCCTGGCTGTGGGTGGGGAGTGGGGTCTAGTGGTTACAGCAGCGGGGGCTGGGAGCCAAGACTCCTGGGTTCCATTTGGCTCTGGGGAGAGAGTGGGTCCAATGGTTTGGAGTCAGGACTCCTGGGTTCTATCCCCAGAGTGGGGGGTCTGGTGGTTCCAGGGTCCAAGGCCAGAAGGGCGCCCCGATGCACGGCGTCTGATCGCAGGCCAGCTGCCCCTCCCACACACTAAACCCACCGGGTGAAATGAGACCAAAGGCTGATGGGGGGGATGGGAGGCAGGACTCCTGGGTTCTATTTCTGACTCCCTGGCCAGGCCACCCCCCCTTTCTTTGTGTCTGTCTCTCCCCAGCTGTCCCTGCCTGTACCAGCTGCTGTGGTTCGAGCTGCAGGTCCCACTGAGTTGGTGGGGGGGTTAATTAGCTCCCGAGCCTCTGCCTTTTTGCAGGTGGAGAGCGGCCTGCAGTGCACCAGGCAGATTCCACCCCGAGCCAGCCCCCTGTCCCGCCCCACGTGGGGAAGCCAGCACGGCAGAGGACGGCAGGTCCTGTGGGTGACAGACACCAGCACATTTGGGTGCAGCAAGGGGCTGCTGCTTTGGGCAGGCGGGGCAGAGGGAAGCAAGACCTGATGTTTCCCGCAAAACAAATCCCAGGGACGGTCTGCAGGGAAAGGGGAGTAGCCTGGACACCCCAACACAGCGATGGGGAAACTGAGGCACAGGCTCCCCCAGCAAGTCTGTGGCGGAGCTGGGAATGGACCCCAGGAGTCCCAACTCCCACCCCCTAGACCCTATTCCCCCCTCCAGAAGCTGGGGCTAGATCCTAGGAACCCACCAAGCGAAGATGCAGTTTTCCTCCCCCGCCCCATTGGATGCACAGCAGAGCGCTGGCCCATGGCAGGCCGGGCAGAGAGCAGATTTTTTGGGTTCAGGGGACACGTCCCTGTAGCCGCAGGACACCTAAGTAAAGAGACACGTCTGCCCTCCAGCCCCAGGCGCGGCTGGCCAAGAGCTTTGCTGGGATGTTTGTCACCAACCAGCGTCGCTGCTGTACCTGCTGGGTTTCCTCCAAATGTTCGGCTGAGCAACAGGTTAGGAGTCAGCATGGGGCACCCGGAGTCCGGAGTCTTGCCCCCAGCTCTGGGAGGGGCGTGGGGTCTCATGATTAGAGCAGGGGGAGCTGCGAGTCAGGACTCCGGGCTGTTCCCACCGTGCCACTGTGAAATCCCCTCCCCGTGCCTCAGTTTCCCCGCATGTAGCTGTTTGTCCCGCGCTGTCTCGGATCAACCAGGCTGTGCACCACCGCCACACTCCTGGGTTTTGGCGCTGCCTGGGGGGAGCGCCCACCCCACAGCATGTGTCACGTTGCGCAGCCGTCCGGGTCCAGGAAACATAAACAGCCGTGGGTCCCGGACTGGCACAGCTGTATGAGCCGGCAGATGAGAGCCAGGCACAGGGCAGACAGGGGCCGTGGAAGCTGTGAGCAAGCGGCCTCAATCCCAACCCACAGCCCCCTGCTAGCCCAACCCCACACCCCCATCACCGGCTCCCTTTCTATCCACTCACACTGCGCCCCTGCCCCATGCGCCCCCCACGCCGCACGCTGGCAGGGCCAACGGGGCAGCCCTTGGGGGAAAGGGCTGGCTGCTGGCCGGAGAAGGCGGGCCGTGGGGGCTGAGTCCCGGCACACTGTCAGCTCAGCCCGGATTGACGAGGTGCAGAACACTCCTTGGCTGTGTTTACACTGCCGGAGCCGGGTCGCGGCAGGCACATTTTCCATTGTGCCAGGTGTCTTGGCACGCACGGGCTGGGGGCTTAAAGAGACACCATCCTTTTTCCTGCCACTGCATCAGCTGCTCCTTCTCCCAGCCCAATCCTTAGCCTGGGCCTGGCGATGCTCGTCCGTTCTCATCCTGTGGCTTCCCTGGCTCGTCTCCCTCCCCGCCGACGGCTCTGGCAGGGCGAGCGGCTCCCCAGCAGCCTTTTTCACTAGGCAAAGAGAGCCTGGCACTTTCGATCCCCCCACCCAGGAGATCAGCTCCCCACGCCACGGCTCAGCCCTTCCCGCACCCGGGCCTTAGGGATGGAGACGGGGGGAACCTTCCGTGGGCCGGCCTTTTATAGGACGCCGCTGCTGCGGGGGGACCTGGCTCGACACAAGGGGCTCGCATCCCGCTCAGGCCCCCGGTGCCGTGGGAAGTGGATGGGGCCTCCCTTCCCAGTGGGGAGCTGGCTTAGGGGTCCTGCTACCAGCCCCAGACGCAGGAGGCGGGTCAGGGTGTGGCCGGAGTGCCCTGCGCTGTGGCTGTTCTCGGCCCCCAAGGCCCATAGGGGCAGCACGTGAGATGGCCAGGCAGGGCCCAGAATCCCAGGAGCACTAAGGGGGTTTGAAACATCCTTGACCCATGGCTGGGGCAGCTGGGAACTAGACCCACAGGTGCGGGCCTTGGTCCCCAAGGCCGGAGTCTGGGATTCAGCGTGAGCTGGGATCTTTCCCGTGTTGCCCCACGCCCCAGCCTGATGCTCCTCGGGCTGCCCCCGACATCACGAGCTTCTCCTGCCTTTCCCCCCGTCTCGCCGCGCACCCATCTCCTCCTCCAGCCCGGCGCTGGGAGGCTCGACGCAGCTGCTGGGATCCCCTGGCAAGCCCCACCCTGCTCACCAGGGTCCTTCATGGGATCCTCGCTGGGGTTGGTCCCTTCCTGCTCCCCACAGCCACACGCTGCAGAAACCCACCCAAGCTGCCTTGCCTGAATCCCCTGGGCCGAGCTCCCGGTTCCCAGCTCCTGGTTTCACACCGTCGAGTTCGGCGTGTGGCCGGGGGGACCAGGCGAGATCTGGCCTCGCACAGTGGTTCTAACCCTGTCCCCCACTGCTTCCTCCACCCCACCCCCTTGGCCCTTCTCCCTCCCAGAGCCCGGGGCCCCAGCCTGCCCCCTTGCTGACGGCCCTCCCCTTTGGTATCCAAGCCAGGGGGACCAGATCGGGGGAAGGGAAGGAGATTTCACTGACACTGTATCGAATGGTCCAAATGCAGCCAAATTCCCGCCCAGCCACCTCCTAGTCATTCCGGGAAGAAAATGCGGTAGGGTTACAGTTCTGGGCCCATCCCAGCCCTGTAACACGCCAGCTTAGCCCACCTCGGGACCCTTTCCCTGGCCTGGTTGATTTCACAGACAAATTGGTGCTGGGCCCCTGCCTAGCACAGGCCAGCGACGCTCCCCCAGGAGACGGGCACCCAGCCCAGATCTGATGGTCGAGCTGGAAAGCAGCCCCTGAGGTTCTGAGTGTTGGAAAATCCACCCTGGCCTCTTGGGCGCTGCTCCCACACCCAGCCCAGGCCAATATTTCCACCATCTGCCCAGCATCTACTGCGGATTCTGCCTGCTGGCCACGGGAGCTGGCTCAGCCCTTGGCAGCGTTTTCCCAAGGCGTTTCTGAACTGGGCTGCCCTAGGGCGGCTCAAGGTGGGCTACGACTGAAAGCAGCCATGGGCTAGTGGCCCGCATATCTAGTGACAAAAGCTGGTAGTCAGAGGCTCTCGGGTCAATTCCCAGCCCTGCCTGAGGCTTTTCATCTGCAAGCCAACGGGATAATGCCCCACCCAGAAAGTGACGCCCTCTTGGGGCTCCCAGAACCGGGTCATCACCTTCTGCCACAGCAAGGAAAATTCCCCTACCGGACCAGAGCGGGGTCCTCCGCTGGATCCAGCCCCTTGCACCAGACACGGCCGCTGCCTGCGGCACGCCCTAGCTGCTGGTCTCACCAGGACCCCGCTTTAACGCACCGCTGGGAGGCAATTTTATAGGGAAACCAACAAACATTGATTCATAAAGTTCAGCGCTTCAGAGGCCGCTCAGCAAGACGAATAGCAACGGTTACAAGTGAAGCAGGCTTTCTGGGAGTATAAAAACATAATAGCGTGTACCCCTGCGCTCCGGCCATTTCTCCCCATCCTCCCCCCTCATGGCTGGCGGCGCCACCTTTCCAAGAGCGCTGGGCCTCGTGTCCCTTACAAGAGAGCTTGCGAAGGGGTTTTCTTCCCCTCCGCTAGCCCAGGCCCCCTTTGCCACGTGGGCTAGTAAAGCATGGCCCAGAGAATGACTCTTTCCCAGCTGTTTGTGCTGTCCCTGTGACTGCGAGGCAGCTGGGTGGGCTGTTGTGACGGCTGTAGGCAGGCTGGGGTAGCCCCAGGCCTGTGTTTAGGACAAAGTCGTGTGGCCGTTCTATGATCGCCTGAGCTGACTAGATTGTAGGCCCCGATTTCCAACACACACCTCCCCCTTCACACGCTACCTGACACATTGGTGCCCAGACGGCCACCCGGGCTCCTCTGCTGTCTTAGGTGTGATGAGTGTGTCAAGCCCACTACCCTCTGCCATTTGGCATGAGGGGCTCTTAGGGACACAGTCCCGCTGTCTATTTGGACTGGACATGCGCTGGGGCAGGGGCTGTCTCTCCTTCTGTAGCTGTGCTGCGTCTGGAATGAGTAGGGTTCTGATCTCAGCCCGGGTCTGTGCAGCGCCTAGCGCGAGGGGGGCCCTGATCTCAACCGCGCTCTCTGCGGTGCTTGGCGCAAGGGGAGCCGTGATCTCAGCTGGGTCAGTGCAGCACCCACCAAAATGCGGGGCCCGGTCTCAGCTAGGATTGCTAGACTGCCGTAACACACGTAAGAGTAACAAAGGAGACGTAAACAGGAAGAGGTGATGCAATCTGTTTTGAAAGCTGCATCCAGTGTCAAACTGCCATGGAAGCAGCATCCGGGCCTGCCACAGCTCGGGCCTGTTACTGCACTGTCATTTCCCCTGGGCGCTCTGTCCTGGGGATAGGTCGCATGTGGTTTTGGGTGGTGCTCTGTGCAGAAAATAACAAAACTGAATGTTCACTAAAGGCTGCCAGCCAGTGCCAATCGGCCGTAGCTCCATTGGCGTCAATGGGCCTGATCCCAGCCGGTGTCAGTCGGCCGTAGCTCCATGGGCATCAATGGGCCAGATCCCAGCTGGTGTCAGTCGGCCGTAGCTCCATTGACGTCAATGGGTCAGATCCGAGCCGGTGTCAGTCGGCCGTAGCTCCATGGGCATCAATGAGCCAGATCCCAGCTGGTGTCAGTCGGCCATAGCTCCAGTGGCGTCAATGGGTCAGATCCCTAGCCGGTGTCAGTCGGCCGTAGCTCCAGTGGTGTCAATGGGCCAGATCCCCAGGCAGGGCAAAGGGACCTCGTTCCACTGGAGCTGAGGGAACAGCACCGATTCCCCCCATCTGACAATCTGCCCCTGTGGGTTTGACGCTGCCAGGGCTTTGGGCTCTGTCACAAACATTTGGCCCTGATTGGATTCATGGCTCCTCGCTGCAAAAGACAAATGAGCCCTTTTCTCACTGGGCTTCCTTGGGGCTGGGGTTGAAGCTCTGCTGATCCCAGGGTGTGTCCCACATCCCACCCCTGCCGCACGGCTCCCTCAGCGGCCAGGGGGGGCAGTGGAAAGACAGGACACGGCAGCTGGCTGAGGGTGTCTGTCACTGTGAAGCACCTGGCACGTGTTACTGCTGGCGTGCACATGTGGTGAGTGTGCACAGGTGTGTGTGTGTCTGAGGGGTCATTTGTGGGTCTTTGTGCATGTGTGCACGCACGTACGTGTGTGTGTGTGTGCGGCGTGCACAGTGCAAGCTCACTTTCGTCAGTAACCCTCCCAGCTCGCTCTCTCCTGCCCTCCCTCTCCGCGCCCCCTGGGATCCCGCTGGAGCTCGGAGCTGTATAATTCCCTCACTCCTCCCCTTCCGCCCTGTTCTGGTACCTGCTCTACGGATGAAGGGGGAGGGACACTGGCCCCTGCCCACCCCCCTGCCATTCCCTCCCGGCCTTTCCCCAAAGCAGGCATCGCTGGGGGCCCAGCCAGGATCCTGAGCCCCTTCGCTGTGGGGAATCTGTCTTCAAAGGGGCACCAGCTCCCTCCAGGGGAGGCAGAAACACCCCAAGCCAAGGGCCCCTTAGAGCAGGGCTTACCACCCCCTTCCCGCGGCCCAGCTGAGACAGAAGGTGCCAGGCGCAAGGCACTGGCCTTTTCCCCGCTCCACGCCAGCCCTGACATTGCAGCACGGCTCCGGTGTGCTGGGGGCGGGAGAGGGGGCATTAATTCCCCAGAGCAAATCCTTCCTAGCCATCCTGGCCCGACCCAGCACCCAGCCACGGCCAGCGCCCACAGCCATGACCTGTTCCCCCCACACCGCCCCTCCTAGCACCTGAGCCGCCCCGTCTCTCCGGGGCCACTCTGCAAGCAGAGCCAGCCTAACCCGGGGTACACACCACCTACTCTTTCCTTGCCTGAGACAGGGCTTTTGTTCGGTCTCTTTTTCAGGCCTGGTCGGGCTGCAAGACCCAGGGCTCGCTCCAGTGGGGGAATGTGGGCTCAGGAAGGGCCCTGTTTGCCCAGACACCGGGAACATGAGCCCAGGCGAGGCTGTCAACCTGAATGCAGCTCCCGCAGAGCCCCCGCCCCCCCATCTCATTGCAAACCGGCACAGAGATTCCTCGGTCATGGGCCCATCATGACCATCTAGTCCAGAGGTTCTCAAACGGGGCATTGGAACCCCTCAAGAGGTCACAAGTGGTCAGCCCCTGTACATGCCGGGCTACAGCTGTCAGCCCTATGCACGGCTGACAGCCAGAGCCCTTCAGATCTGGGTGGCCAGAGAACAGCGGCTGCTAGCCAGGTGCTCTGACAGAAGGGTGGCATGACATGATGGAGGGTGGCATGGTACGGGGGGTTGTCACTTTTTTGGGGAGGGGTGTCACAGCCTGAAATATTTTCAAGGGGAGTCCCAGCAAAAAAAGTTTGAGAACCCCTGATCTAGTCTAACAACCCCCCCACCCCCTGCATAGCCCAGGCCAGAGACCTGCCCTGAATTAATTCCTGCTTGATCTAGAGCAGATCTCTTCAAAAAAACATCCAGTCCTGGTTTTAAAATTGCCAGCGATGGAGAATCCCCCATGATCCTGGGTCAATTGTTCCAATGGTTAATGACTCGCTGTTTAATATTTACACTTCATTTCCAGTCTGAATTTGTCCAGTTTCAGCTTCCAGCCTTCAGATGGTGTTAGTTAGACCTTCCTCTGCTAGCCCGAAGAAACCCTAGTTAAATATTTGTTCCCCTGGTAGGTACTGATAGACAGGGAACAAGTCACCCCTTCACCTTTTCTGTGTTAAGCTAAATCGGTTGAGTTCCTGGAGTCTGTCACAGTAAGGCAGGTTTTCTAGCCCTTTCATCATTCTTGTGGATCTTCTCTTACCCCTCCCCAATGTATCAACATCCTTCTTTAATTGTGGGCCCCAGAACTAGACACAGGATCCCAGCAGCGGTCGCACCCCTGCCAAACACAGGGAAAATCACCTCTCTGCTCCTATTGGATCCCAAGATCACACTGGGTCCCTCTCCCCACCACATGCACACACCAAATTCTCCCTTGTGAGAGCCCACAGGGTTTAATGACAAAGGGTCTCCCTTGGGCCCTGAGGGGCTAAGCCAGGATCTAGAGCAGCGCTTGCTCCGCAAGGACGTCGGGGAGGTTCGTGCGAGGCCACTGATCCACGAGAGTCGTTCTAGCAGCTGCCCTTGTCACTGAGTGGAGGGAGAGCTCACACCCCATCCCTGCTCCAAAAATCCACCCCACCAGCACCTGAGCTACAGGAAAATCCCCGTCAGCTGTTAGCATTATAGAGCCTAGGACACACCGGTCTGAGTCCATCTAATAGAGGGCAGTGGTATATATTCTCTGCTCCCCTGGGCCACCGTGTCTGACGTCTCTCTCCTGTCCGGGAAGCCTCCCTCGGGCCTGTCAGCAGCTCAGGAGCGAGGTTTGATCAGCCTTCCCTTCAGAAGAGCAACGCGGAGAAGCAGCGCTGCCTCCACCCTGTCATGGCCCAGCGGTGTGGAAAGGGTTAAACCCTTCCTGTGCAGAAGACCCAGTTGAGACGGCAGGGCACATTTCCCAGTTCCCAGCGCCTTCGGCTGGTCCCTTTCCAGGTGCTGCGATCGGTGTTGAAAAACCACATCCTGAGCTTAACACCGACCACGTCTTTATCTGACTTCCTAATAATAGCTCCTTCGATTATTAACTCGGAAAGAATGTCAGGCCCCGTGCACGTTCTCATGCCACATCCCCTTGGACTGGCTTGGGCTCTGTGCTTGGCTCCAGCCGCAGACCATCCCTGGCCAATTTCACTGTCTTCTTCTGATCAGTTTCCCTTGAAGGGCGTGGAACTTAGGCACCCAGAATCACTAGGCCACTTGTGCAAATGTGTGCAAATGGCAGCCCAGGGCCTGCTGCACGCTCGGATTGTGCTGGCGCACTGCAGCATAGCTCACCTCATCCGTTCCCTGCCATTGCACGATCCGTGGGCATTGGAGCCTCTCAGTCTCGTCTGTTTTCATGGGCACACAAAGGTTCAGTGTCTAACTAAAGTCAACAGGCTGGCCATCGGGACGTAGCCTGGGTATTACAGAAGCTGGAGATCAGGTTTGCTGAGCTAATGCTAGATGATCTAGTGCTCCTTCCTAGCCTTACACTCCAGGAATCTATGTAACTAAAGGTGAGATTTTAAGCAGGTTTAATGAAACAGGTGCAATTTTGTGTGTAGCACTATCAGCTGCAGATGCTCTTATACCTGCTTAGCTTAAGCCCTGCTCTACATGCAGATTTTGTCCCAGGATCGCTCTATGGGTTGGGGGTATGATGTTTTTACTGATCACATTATACCAGTATAAGCACTCATGTTGGAGCACTTACACCAGGAGAAACACTGCCTTCCCAGCCAGTTGGAAAAATCAGGAAAAAAGAAATGGCTTCAGGGCAAAACAAAAATGATATATTTTCAAAAATGTTGGCAAATTGAACATTGAAAAAAATATTTAATAGATTTATAAATTCCCAAGCCAGAAGGGATCACTGTGAGCATCTAGTCTGACCTTCTGTATGGCATAGGCCAGAGACCTTCCTTCAAATAATTCCTTGTAACAGATCTCTTAGAAACACACCCAGTCTGGATTTAAAACTGTCTGTGATGGAGAATCCACCACAACCCTTGGTTCCAGTGGTTAATTACTCGCCATGTTAAATATTTACACCTTATTTCCAGCCTCAATTTGTCTAACTTCAGCTTCCAGCCACTGGACATTTGTTAGAGATTGCCCTGCTAGACTGAAGAGCCCAGAGTTAAATATTTGCTCCCCATGTCAGCACTGATAGACTGGGATCAAATCACCCCTTAACCTTCTCTCTGTTAAGCTAAACTGATCTAGCTCCTGGAGTTTATCACGATAAGGCTGGTTTTCTAACCGTTTGATCATTCTCGTGGCTCTTCTCTGTCCCCTCCCCAATTTAGCCACATCCTTCTTGAACTGTGGGCCCCAGGACTGAACACAGGACTCCAGCAGCAGCCGCACCAGTGCCAAATACAGAGGGAAAATCACTTCTCTTGTCCTACTTGAGATTCTCCCGTTTATACAGCCCAGAATCTCATTAGTTCTTTTGGCCCCAGCATCGCTGGAAACTCACGTTCAGCTGATTATCCACCACCACCCTCAAATCTTTCTGAGAGTTGCTGTTTCCCAGGACAAAGTCCCCCAGCCTCTAAGTCCGGCCGACACTCTGTTCCGAGCTGTCTGCATTCAGCAATAGTAAAACACACATTATTTGCTTGCGCCCCTGCTCACCCTGCAATCCAGAACTCCGTAACCTGTCCGCTCCATCAGTTACCACGCCCCAGGTTTTGTGTTGTCTGCAGACTTTATCAGTGGTCAAGTCTGGGGTCAAATGAAATGGCTCATTGCGTTTTTGAGCATTTTAAAAACATTTTTCGTTGCATTTTTAAAAATAAAACCGAGGGACATTTTGAAACAAAAAGTCAATTAGACACAAAAAAAAAATCTAAATGTTCAAAACCATTTTGCTATTTTTAAAGATTTATTTTTTTTAAATTTCACCCAAAACAATTCAGCCAAATAGCACAAATTTGTGAAACACAAACATTTCAGTCCCCACAAATCTGCAGGTGTTTGCCTGAAAACAAAAATGTAGCCTAAAAATTTTGCTCAGGTCAACACACACACGCTCTCTCTGGCTTCATCATACACCCCAGTGAGCGCCCATCACAGGGCTCACAGCTATTTAAAAGGTTACCATCTTATTTCTACACCCCCACACCTACGGATGCCACGTGGAAACCTGTTCCATGGCCCAGCCAGCAGAGGGGGAGAAAGAAACCCCTGGTGTTACTGTGGGTGTGTGGGACATGGTGGCATCAGACACAATTATTAAAGCAATCTCATCAGCATAATTTCTCTTGGTGCCCCAATGCAGGGGGGAGAGGGGGTGAAAGCAGCCCCCCACCCTAGGCCTGCCTCTTTTCTGCATGTCCATGCAGCATCTTGTGGGAGCTGGGATCCATGCCGTGTTCCCATGGCCCAGCGACTTCTTTTACCCAGCCTTCAACTGTCCGCAGAGCCTGATTTTGCCTTAAGATTTGCAGCCCAACCTCCACCCTGCGCTGCGGGTGCCAGAGCACAAAGGTATCCAGGCTGTTGATTGCAGTGTCAGATAGGCGCAAAAATACTTCTGAGGCCTGAGGACTGAACAGTTTTGCACTCACTAAAGCAGTGGGTTTGGTATTTGAGTGGCGTTTAATGACCTGTTGCACACGCAGTGGTCACTTCTGGCCTGAAATCTACAAACCTCTTCTCCAGCATGAGCCGACCGTCTTGACGCTGCGAGAGCGTCTCCCGCCCAGAGGGACTGGTTTGAAAGCTGAGAGGGGGGGCAAAAATTCACATGGGTTTGGCCACTGAAATGTCAGGGGTATAACATGCCTTTGACACTTACCCCTTCCAGCCTTGGGAAACTCTCGTCCGCGCTTCATAGACCTTTTTATCATGATTACTTATGTTTTTAATGAATTTGTCCAAATACAGACCCCAGATTTGATATTTGCAGTGTCTGACACCAGGCCTTTATTGAATCAAATTAATTGTATTTATTATAGTCGCACCAAAAGGCTTGACTAAGATCAGGCCCCTGTCGCACCGGGCGCCGCCCAGACAACGGCCGAGATCAGGGCCCTGTTGTGCCGGGCGCTGCCCAGTAACTGAGGCACAGTGAGTGGGAGGTGTGGGGGAAGGTGTTCATTGGCCATGTGTTATTAATTCCTTTATTGACTACTGCCTTGTTGTGACTGGCGGCCTGTGTGCCCCAGCCTTCTACTGGGCACAATCAGAACTGCCCGTGTGTGTCACAGTCCCCTCTACTGCTTTCAGCTCTTGGAGAGTCCCCTGGAGCTCTGCAGGTGGAAGCGGGGCAGGGGTTGGGCTCTAGCTGTGCTGGGTGTTTGATGCAGCGATTCACCCAATTCCTAGGCACAGATTAGCTCCGTCCTGTGACCTAACCTTTGCCCGTAGAGAAAAGCCCTTCCCCCCATGGCTCCCTCACCCTTGAGCAAGCAGCTGGAGATCTCAGCGAGATGAGCCAAGACCCAGGACCGGGCAGAGGCAGGAAACGCCTGCTGCAGGAGTCGAGTCCCGGAGAGGGCACAGCTGGCATTGCATGGGCGTGGCAGCTGTGCACCAGGCTAGCCCCCAGCACAGGGAAAAGGGGGGCTGACGGGTTCTGCATTCTCTGGGCCCATCCTCCCCAAAAGCACATGAGTGACAGGCAGCTCCCTGAGATGCTAGGGGGGTTCGCGAGAGGTGCTTGCAATGCTGGCTCTGGCCACTAGATAGTGACGTGGCCACCCTGGCTTGGCCCCACTGTCCAGACTCGCCAGCACTGAGGGTGCTGGGAGCGGAAGAGGGACGTGGCCCCATGGGGTTTGGGACTCTGCCCGCCTCGGAGCAGAGCTGCAAATATTTTGACAGGAGGGGATTAGCCAGAGGCTGCGGGGGAGGCTACTGGGGGATTAATTCGACAAAGGAAATATTTACACATCTCAGCGTTGGCTGCAGAGCTGATCCGGTGCCTGGATCCCAATGGGGGGCACGGCCCTGTGGGACGGGGATGGGCTGGGCTAGCAGCATCAGCCGGAGGGCAGAGCAGGGACAGGAGGCAGGAACAGGAGGGTCGGAGCAGGGAAACTGAGGCAATTGATAGTTAAGACAGTGACGTCCAAAGCAGACTGCGAAGAGTTACCAAGAGATCTCACAAACTGGGGGACTGGGCAACAAAATGATAGGTGAAATTCCATGCTGATAAATGCAAAGTAATGCACATTGGAGAACACAACCCCAGCTACGGATACAAAACACTGGGATCTGAATTAGCTGTTATCGCTCAAGAAAGAGCTTGGAGTCCTGTGAATAGTTCTCTGAAAACATCCACTCAATGTGCAGCGACAGTCAAACAAGCTAACGGGATGTTGGGAATCATTAGGAAAGGGACAGATGATAAAACAAAAGTATCATATTGCCTCTTTATAAATACGCCCACATCTTAAATACTGTGTGCAGGTCTGGTCGCCCCATCTCAGAAATGATGTACTGGAATTGGAAAAGGTACAGCAAAAGGCAACTAAAATGGGTGGGGGGGTGAAACAGCTTCCATATGAGGAGAGATTAATAAAACTGGGACGGATCAGCTTGGAAAAGATACTACTAAGGGGGGATATGATAGAGGTCTATAAAATCATGACTGGTGTGGAGAAAGTAGAAAAGGAAGTGTTATTTACTCTTTCTCATAACACAAGAACTAGGGGTCACCCCATGAAATGAATAGGTAGCAGGCTTAAAATGAACAAAAGGAAGTATTTATTCACACAATGCACAGTCAACCTGTGGAACTCCTTGCCATAGGATGTTGTGAAGGCCAAGAGGATAAGGGAGTTCTAGAAAAAGAACTAGGTAAGTTCCTGGAGGATAGGGCCATCAATGGCTATTAGCCAGGACGGGCAGGGATTGCTGTTTGCCAGAGGCTGGCAATGGGCGACAGGGGATGGATCACTTAATGATTACCTGTCCTGTTCATTCCCTCTGAAGCACCCAGCATTGGCCACTGTTGGAAGACAGAATATTGGGCTAGATGGATCATTGGTCTGACCCAGTCTGGCCATTTTTATGTTCCTAATTGGGGCACAAACAACCCTCAGGTCACCCCATGGCATCCAGACACACAGCTCTGCCAACCCCCTTCACTGCCAACCCGCAGTCCCCTGCCACTCCACCCCCGGGCTCCCCACACACAGCTCTGCTGGAGATCCTCACTGCTGACCCACAACCCCTGCCCCCCCACTAATACACAGTGATGACTGGGAAGCGACTGTTAAGCTTTCTTTAAGAAGAGCGACTAAGGCACTAATTAACGAGCTTGAGGCCAGCTGGCACCATTTCCATGGGGGGGGTGCACAGCCCAGCCACTCCCACCAATGCGCGCATGCCCCCCACCACCTCCCCTTCGGATTGTGCCTGGGGGGAGTCAGAGTCATTGGCCAAAGTCCCCCCTATGTCCCATCCCCTCCCTACTGTCCCCCTCAGGGGGCTCGGCTGCTGGTGCCAGCTTCCAACTTCTACCCAAAGTGTCCCTTATAACCCCCAGAGGGGCACCCACACCCTCCCCCCCAGGTGGCTCTGCCCCACGCCAGGAGGGGCCCCTTTGCTCACACTCTGTCCAGTTGCGCACTGGCGTCCTGCCCCTCCCACCCCCCCACCCGCCCGCCGTGTGTCCTGGGCTTCCTCTTCATCCTCCTCTTCCTCAGTTGGACTGCCTCCCCGGCCCCCCACTGCGTCCGTCACAGGTGGGTGGGGCAGGGTGGAGAGTCCCAGGTGCCCGTAGCCGGTGCCCATGGCCAGTGTCTGTGGTGCCCACAACAGGGCTGGAGGTGTCCCTGGCCGGAGCCCTTGGCCGGTGTCCACAGTGCCCACGGTCCACATCTCAGCTGGAGAACTTGGCCGGGAAGGGGACACTGTCCAGCGTGCGGGGCTCCGGGGTGCGGTGCCCGGCGAAGGGCCAGCAGAGCAGCGAGTGCAGGCTGCGGAAGACAGCCTTGCGGAAGAGGATGAAGATCCAGGGATCCAGGATGGGATTGAGGGCGCTGAAGCGAAAGGCCACCATGTCGCCCTTCTCATAGCCGTCCGGGGCCAGCCCGCCGATGTAGGCACGGATCTGGGGGGGGAAAGGGGGTGTTACAATCACTGCCCGGGGGGACGTGATGTTAGAAGAGACTACAAGAGGGAGAGGGAGGGGATGCAGAGCAGGAGGGGCCAGGAATTGGAGCTGGGAAGGTGGGGGGGTGTTCAGCTCTTTGACCTTTAACCCCACCCAGGAGATTCTACGTATTGACCCCACGTCCCAAGCTGACACCCACACACCCTGGATGCCCCTCAGAGCCACAGTCCCCAGGTCACCTGCCCCCACTCATGGGACACCCCCAGGTGAGCTGAGCCCTGGAGCTGCAGCTCGAACTCAGGACTCCTGGCTCCCAGACCCCCCTGCTCTAACCACTAGCCCCCGCTCTTCCCAGAGCCACCAGGGGGCAGTGTCAGAAGAGTCCCCAGCTGCTGCCCCTCCACCCCCATGGGTGCCCATGTGCTAAAGGCTTCTCTGTCTGCTCTCTAGCTGTGTGATGGGGGTCCAATCCCCCGCCCCCAGGAGATTGTGGGGTCCAGTAACCCTCCAGAGGACAAGAGTCTGCTACAGCTGCATGCTGGGGGAGCTGCTCCTTTATGTCAACCAGCAGAGCATCTGCTACAAGCCCTGGGCTCATACAAGGCTGGATTTACCTACACCCCCAGGCTCTGCCCTCTGCCTGCGCTATGGCTCCACCCCTTCCTGGCAGAGACAGGGGTTGCCAGTGTTCACTCCAGCAGTTGGGGTGCCTCTGCTTGCAGGGGGGGGGAATGGGCCCGCTGTGCTCCCCTCCTCCTCCCCCTCCAGAGCCGTGGGGGTGGCAATGAGCACCGGGGATGCACAGGGCAGCAATCGGCTCAGGCTCTCTGCAGATTGAGGCAGCGTAGCGGCCCCGCTTACACCTGCCTCCCCTTGTAGAGCTTTTCTCACCACCCCCAGGGGCTGCAAACACCCTTTTTCATTTCAAATTTTTACAAAACGATGGGATCTAGGATCAGGAGATTCTAGGAGCTGGAGCCCCGGGGGTGGCCTTAATTGCCCTCCCCTCCCCGCCCCCCCCGGAAGACTCAGGCCAGGTTCACTGGCCAGGCTGAAGGAGGCAGATTCATCGATTCCAAGACGTCCCACCTGGAACAGGCCAGAGAACAGCTCCACAATCATTGCTACAGCAAGGCTCTTAGCAAAACAGCCCAGCTTGATTTAAACATTGCCAGGGCTGGAGAATCCACCACGAGCCTGGGTAACTTCTTCCAGTGCTTAATTACACTCCTTATGAAAAATTTAGACCGTATTCCCAGTCTGGCTTCAGCTTTCAGCCATTGGGTCATGTTAGACCTTTCTCTGCTAGACTGAAGAGCCCGTTATTCAGTATTTGTTCCCCAGGCAGGTACTGATCGACGGGGATCCAGTCACCCCTTCACCTTCTTTTTCTTAAACTAAACAGATCGAGCTCCTGCAGTCAAGCTCCGTGAGGCAGATTTTTTAATCCGTTCATCATTCTCATGGCTCTTCTCTGTCCCCGCTCCAATTCATCTTGAACTGTGGGCCCCAGAACTGGACACAGGATCCCAGCAGCGGTCGCACCAGTGCCAAATCCAAAGGTAAAATAATCTCTCTGCTCTTGTGTGAGACTCCCCTCTTTATGTATCCCAGGATCGTATGGGCTCTTTTGGCCACGCTGGCACACTGGGAGCTCATGTTCAGCTGATTCTCCACCCTCACCCCCAGATATTTTTCAGAGTCGCTGTTTCCCAGGAGCGAGTTCCCCAGCCTGTAAGTACGGCCAGTCTCCTCTGTTCCCAGATTGATACATTATCATTTAGCCATGTTTAAAACATGTATTGTTCGTCTGCGCCCCGCCTACCCAGCAATCCAGATCTGGCCTCTCCATTAGTTACCACTCCCCCAGTTTTTGGGGCCTCTGCAAACTTTCCCAGGGAGGATTTCACGTTTTCTTTCGGGCCACTGATAAAAATGTTAAGCAGCAAAGGGCCAAGCCCCAGTCCCAGTGGGACCCCACTGGAAATCACCCCCCGCAATGCCGATTCCCCGTTAGGCTTTGAGACCTGTCAGCCAGCTGGGACGCCGGGTAACGTGGGCCATGCTCATTTCACGTCACTCTTAGTTTTTAATCAAAATGTCATGCAGCACCAAGGGACACATGAAGCAGGGGCAGATGCCACGGCTCTGGAAAAGCAGCGTGTGGATCTGTCAATGAGCCCAGCTGTGTCAGAGCCGGGGTCCAATTAGGCCAGTACCCTGCCCCCTCCCCTCACGCCTGGCTGCTCCTGGGTGTAGTAGCTAGGCTACTCCTGCCAGTCTACACCCAGGAACACCAGTGGAGAGAGACAAGAGAGAGTGGGAGAAACAAGGGACTCTAATCACTCGTTCTATTTAGCTTGTCAAAGGGAAGGTTGAAGGAGGGTTGATTATGGTCTAGAAGCGCCTCCCCAGGGAGGAGATTTCGGAGAGCAGAGGGCTCTTTCATTCAGCACCTGCAGGCCAAATGAAATGCGATGGCTGGAGCTGAAGCGAGACAAATTCCGACCAGAAATAAGGTGCACGTCAATCCCCAGGGGCAGTTCCCCAAAGGATGCAGCAGTCTCCACTACTTGCAGCCAGGCATCTCTGTCTCAAGGCACTGCTCTAGCTTGACCACCAGACATGGGCTGGAGGGCAGAACGGCTGAATGGGACTCTCAGGTGAGGAGTCCAAACAGAATTTTCAGAGCGTTTAAGCCCAGAAGGGATCCTACATCTCCTAGTCACAGCCCCTTCTGTCCTTGAACGCCGTGACTCCCGACACCTCAGAGCCATCTCCCTGCACACCTGCTTTTCTAAGAGTGGTGAAGTCGAGTCATGAGAGAAAGGCGGATAGACGCTGGGCTGGGACGGGCAGGGACTGACCCAGGACGGAGGGCCCAGCCCAGCTGGCACCAGGCGCACAACTCCAAACTGTCTCCGCAACCTTTGGGGCATGAACCTCTCGCCCCAGCACAGGAACAATAATTGCCCTATAACCCCTCGCTCTTATCTAGCTCTTCCCAGCGGTAGATCTCAGAGTGCTTTACAAAGGAGGGTCAGAATCGTTATCCCCCTTTTAGAGATGGGGAAACTGAGGCACCAAGGGGCAGGTGTCACCCAGCAGACCAGGGCAGAGCCAGGAATGGACCTCACCAACTGTGGATGTGTTGGAGGCTGGCCTTCACAGCAGAGCCCCTGGTGCTGTCCAGCACTGTGTCATTGCTTCCTTGTATGCCCCCATCTGTCTGTCTGACTGACAGCCAATTGTTGACTGTCAGCTCTTTGGGACAGAGACCGTTCTGGGTTTGTACAGCGCCTGGTGCAATGGGGCCCTGGTCCATGACAGAGGATCCCAGGTCCTATCATAACACACCTAATAGCAATACAAATGTACAGCACCTGGCGCAACAGGGCCCTGGTACATGATGTGGGTTCCTAGGTCCTACCATAATACACCTAATAGTAATAAAAATGTACAGCACCTGGTAAAATGGGGCCCTGGTTCATGATTGGAGCACCTCAGCATTACTGTAATGCACCTAATATCAAAACATGTACAGCACCGGGTGGAACAGGACTCCGCTCCGCGATAGGGGCTCCTAAGTGCTTTCGTAATGCACCTAATAGCAATAAAAATGTACAGCATCTGGCACAATGGGACCCTCAGCACTACCACAAACCACATAATCAATAGCAATCTATTGCTATAAAGACAATGTTTCAGTCCTTACATCCATCGACTCTGACCTCTCCTGGAAGTGGGGACAACAGAACGGGACATGGCTCATCAGTATCCCCTCACACCCCCCTCCTGCTTCACGCATCCTCGTTAAATTCAATACCAGGCGCCTCGTTAAATTCAATGCCCCACGGCCGATAGCTGGGCAGACAGCTCTAATTAATCCTCAGCCAAGTTCCGGTCTAAAGAAGGAGCAGATTGTAAACAAACATCTCCTTTTTCCTAATGGGAGCAGAGGACTTGGAGCGCCTGAAATGAAATTGGCCAGAAATTGACTCTCAAGGGAACGAAAACTGACTGAAGATTCTCATGGCGGCTGCTGAGGAAAAAAACAAGAACAAAAATCCAACCACAAACAGCAGACACGGAGAGAACAGGACGGAGGGGTCTGGTTGGTTGTTTATATTCTAATTTGACTCTCTGTGAATGTTTAATGACATTGATCAGGTTTATGGTTGGTTTGTTTTTAACGACAGGGCCACGATTCAGCTCTCACAACAGGGTATGAATGAGCAATAACTCCACAGGAGTGATTCCACTGTTGGTCACCGCCGTGTAAATCTGGAATAACTCTATGGAAGACAGAAGAGAGAGGCCCGTGTAAAAACTGGAAGTAAAGGTTTCAGGGGCAACGCTCCTAATTCTCTTCTCTCCACGGCGTAGCTCAGGAGTGACTCCACTGAAGCCAGTGAGGTAGCAGTGGTGTAAAACAGAAGTGACTCCATTACAGTTTAAGCAGCTACGTTGGTATAAATCAAAAGTGACCCAGAGTCACAGGTTCCGGGCTCTTGATGTCAGTGTTTAACCTGCTAACGAGTGTCCCTTCGAAGGAAGAAGGTGACCCATGCGCCCAGGAGAGCCCAGATACGATCAATGATGGAAGAGAATCGGTGTCTCAGCCTCCCATAGGCAGCTGCTGCCCTTGGCCATCCCAAGAGAAAAGAGGAGGACCTGGACATCAGTGCCACTAACATGAGACAGAAGCACGGGGAGTGAGAGCAGACCCAGGCCTGGGGGCTGCAGATGGGAGAGAAAACTGGTGCACGTGGCCAAGAAGTGTAACTTGCACCAATGTGAATGTGCAAGGAGAGTGCAACAGACAAGCCAGAGAAGCAGAAGCGAAGCAAGGACAACTAGATCGAGTGAATCAAATTGCACGTATGCAAACCCTTTGTACACGTGCATGCACGCACACAGGGTGCACAAACCCATGCACACACACAGGGTGCACACTCACACAAGGGGAGTGTTTCTTCTCTGCCCTGCACCTCGTGATTCTGTGCTCCAGTGGAAAATGAGTGTGAAAGGCTGGCCATAGCAGGGGAGCATCACCCCAGCAATGTCAGGTGTCGTTAGAAACAGCAGAAAGAGGGACTTAAAGAAAATGTGCCGGCTACAGGTTGCTGTTAGCTGATACACAGCCTTGAGCCCCTGGGGGGGTCGTGTTAAAAACGAGGGGCTGATTTGAGATTGGCGTAACTGCCCTGATGTCAGCGGGGTTACCCCCAATTTACACCCAGTGGGAGCAAACGGAGAACTGGAGTTCAACTTCCCAGTTGCTCGTGCCCGTGTAAATCAGGAATCACCCCCTGGCATCGAAGGGATCTGAGTCAGGCCCCATGATCATGGCCCTCTCTGTTTAAAACTTCAAACGGGAAGCGCAGGAACAAGGCCGTCAGATCCGAGGCCTCGCTGTAATTTATAGACAGGAGAAAAACTAAATCCAAAGAGGAAAGAATGAATCACTCTGGGAGAGACGCCGTGCCAGGCCGATGTGTGCACCCTGGGGGCTCTGGACATGCCATAGGAATGGGGGGAGGGGAACAGAGGAGGCGCCCTGACCCCAGGATCTCTTGGGCCAGATCAGGGTAAATCTGCACAGCTCAGATGACTCCAGTGCTGCTACGGCTGATTTATGCCGGCTGCGGATCGGGCCCGCTCTGGTGCTGTGGGCTTGTTGTCTGTTGCTGGAGCGATAGGGGTCCGCCAGGGGAAGCGATAGGACGGAAAGGCAATATTGAAACAGGTGAAGGAAAGCCCGGGGTGGAGCGGGCCAAGAGGCGCTATCGGTGCCGAGTGGCCGATAAGCACAATTGAGCAGGGAGGGTTTGGAAGGATGAGGAACGTGTTCGGAGCTGCGTTCGGAGAGACGCCCCATGGCGGTGTTTGCTCCAGGCGCCGTGGGGAAGGTTCTGGAGTCCCACGAGCTGCCAGGATCACAGCGAATGCTGTAACAGCACCGTAGCAGTCGCTTCAGCTGATCTGACCAGCTCCTAAAGCCCAAACGTCCGGTGCCTGAGCTATAGGGAAATCAACAGCTGGGAGGCAACAACTTTGTACAACGTACGTGCCACCTCTCAGCCCAGAGCCCTCGCTTACATTGGGACGGTCAGGTAGCCCCACGGCTCTTCCATGTCTGTTTTATAAATGGGGGTGCCATGGCATGGGGAGGGGAAGTGACCTGCCGAGAGCCACCCAGCAGAGCCAGGAACAGAACCCAGGAGTCCTGGCTCCCAGCCCTCCCTGCTCTAACCACTAGCCCTCACTCTCACCCAGAGCTGGGGATAGAAACCTGGCCTGTGCCGCATGTCTTAGACCAGGGTTTCTCAACCCGTAAGTTGCGACCCAAAACTAGGTTGGCAGCAGGCATCAAAGGGTTGCATGGGAGGGCTGTCAGGTCAGGAGACCCTCGGGGGTGTTTGCAGAGCTCACCCCAACCCCTGGCTGGCCAGGCTCGCCTCCCTGCTCCAGGCATTGCGGCCTGGCACCTGGGGGTGCAGTGCCATGGAAGTCTGGCCAGCCACCCCTCCATCATAGGCAGCAAGAAGCACTGGGCCACTCGTACCAGCTCGCAATGTCAGTCCCACAAATTGAACCCACCTGGCCCCAGCGGGGGGGGGGCTGGGAGAAACTTGAGCAGTGCTACCCCCCAAGAGATTGCAACGTGGAGAGCCAGGAGCTGAGCAAAGCCCTGCCAGCTCCCAGGGACAGGAGCGGCAGCTAGGTACGGTGCACTCCTGTCGGGCTTCTCACAATCGTGTGTGCAGCCAGTGTCCGGGGGAGAGACCCAGCCAGAGGGTTGTTGAATGAAGCTATTTACTGGGTCACGACTGAGAACCAGGCTGCTCCCCAACAACAGCTCTCTGCAAGCCCATGGAGTCGCCTTCCCGCCTCCATGTTGGTTTCACAATCAGGGAACAGCAAACAGCCTGTCTGCCTGGTAATCACCGAAAGGATTTGTTTTTCCGATTGCTAAACCAGCAGCAGAGCAGGATTCAAATCTCGGGATCCGGTGTGCAACGGGGCCCGGAGCCAGGGCCCTGACACCAGCACGGGCTCCCGGATCCGGTG
>ML675698.1:3373043-3390672 GCA_007922155.1 Mesoclemmys tuberculata | reverse complement strand
GGTGCAGGGCCTGGGGGTGCAGTGATTAATGGGGTTTGGGGGTGCAGGGCCTGGGGGTGCAGTGACTGGGCAGGGGTATGCAAGAGGCAGGACCTGGGGGCTCGGTGACCAGGTGGGGGCAGATAGAAGCTGGGGGTCCCATCCTGGTGGGGGATGGGGCCTGTGAGCTGAGTGAGCAGGGGATGGCAGCCAGGGGGCTGAGGCCCAGCGTTTGGGGGCCGGGGTGCAATGCAATGACCAGATGGGGCAGTGGGGGAGTCACTCAGCAGTGTTCAGTGTTTATTGCTCTTGGAAACAGCAGCCATGGGGCGAATCCAGCGACGGAGAGAGCGGCGGGGGGCGGGTGGGGAGAAGGGAGGGCAGGTGAGGAAGACACCATGGTTATGCTGGGATGGAGAGATCGATTCCATGCCTGGATGGACGAACGGACAGAGAGATCCCATGAAGGATGGACACAGAGCTACCGTGGCTGGCTGGATGCTGCGGATGGATGGACAGACGGGTTGGACTGGCGGGTTCCATGGACGGACAGATTGGACAGATGGAGTCCGTGGCTGGCCGGGTGGGTGGACACCGTGGGCTCCCACGTCAGGCAGGGCGTGCAGCCCACACCCCATGCCCTGCCCCCCGGTTCTCCCCTGCTGGGCTCTGAGCCACGCTGCTCGGCTACGCTAATGCTAAGGGTGCTGCTGTGGAGGTGCAACGAGGCGCTGAGGCTGGGGCTCACAGCACGACGCAGAAGAGCCTCTTCTCGCGGAAGGGGTTCTCCGAGGAGGGCACCGGGGTCACAAGCGGGTCCTCCTTGGCATGCGCCTCACAATAGGCCAGCAAATCCGCCGCCGCCTTTGACACCTGCCACGGGGAGGAAAGAGTTAAACACACCAGCCAGAGCCCGGGGACAGCGCCCCCTGCTGGCAACAGAGCCACTGGGCAATCTCCCAGCCTGCGCCCCACAGCACCCCCTGCTGGGAGAGGCTGGGGTTGCTGGGAGCTCCCCACAAAGCCAGCGCTCCTGCCCCATGCCCCACAGCGCCCCCTGCTGAGAGAGGCTGGGAAAGCTGGGCGCTCCCCCACAGCCAGCACCCCACCCCGCACCCCACAGCGCCCCCTGCTGGGAGTAGCCAGGAGCTCCCCCTACAGCCAGTGCCCCTGCCCGGGGTGGAGAGGGTGGCACTGGGGGTGGGGTTTACACAGCTGGGGGTGGGGTTTCCACAGCAGAGGAGCGAATGGCACGGGGGGGGGCCTTGCACAGCTGTGTGAGGGGAGGTGGGGGAGAGTCACACCTTCATGCGGTCGATGTTCACCTCCAGCTTTAGCTGCTCCACCGTCTTGCGAGCCTCGGCGATCTTGGCCATGTTGTTGGCCATGGTTCCCCAGCCAGACACACGCCCTGCAAGGAGCCGGTGGGGGTGAGCAGCTCAGGGGGGTGTAAGGGCTAAGGGGGGCAGAGCGATCACATGGAACGCAGGCTGCCATCGCCACGGGGACACGATTCCCCGAGCCCCAGGGCTGAGCCCGCCCCTCGCAGGTTCCTAGCACCTTTGTCTATAGGGGGCACTAACGCCAATCCTGCCCTGGGGTGGTGGGGACTGGCTGGGTCAGGGGGGCAGGCAATGGGGCATGGGGCCCTTCCCTGCCAGGTGCAAGCTCCAGTATGGCTCCAGATCAATACTGACAGAATCATCCCCGCCCCGTGGCTCGTCTGCAAGGATCTGATGGGGTCTCGCTCCTCGTTCCCAGACGGCACTGGACAGACCACCCCACTGGGGGGCTGCGGGTGGAACCGGTGGCACAGAGCAAGCTGCCCTCCCTGGTCCTAGAGACAGGCCCTCTAGGGCAGGGCAGAGCCACACGGGCAGGGGGCGAGCGCATGTGTGCATGCATGCATGGATGTGTGTGTGGAGGGGTGCGCACATGCATGCATGCGTGCGGATGCGTGTATAGGCATGTGCATGCACATATGTGCAGGTGCGTGTTCTTGTATAGGTGTGTGCATGCGTGTACATGTGTGCATGCGTGTACAGGTGTGTGCGTGTGTAGGTGGGTGCGTGGATACACAGATGTGCGTGTGTGTCTCTATGGGAAGAAGGCAGCTGCGGTATTATCTGTTAGTGAAGGGTACAAACTTTCGAGTGCCGCAGAGCGCGGCGTCCGGCCCGGGGCGGGAAGCAGAGTACACACGTGTGTACACGCACGTCTGTTTACAAGTCACCCGACATGGAGCTAAACTTGAAAGGCTGCTGGACCAGGCGGGGGCTGCAGATGAAAGGGGCTGGAGGCTCGCTGTGCTGGGGACCGCGGGGAGCTCCCTGACTCACACTTGATCCAAGAAAGGGAAATCAGCCGTGCTCTGGGAAGAGGGGGGCCGTGTCTGGGGGGCCTGGCTAATGAGGGCATCTCAGCTGCTCCCCCGACCACGTCCCCTCCAGCCCTGCCTGCAGGTGGCCCTCTCATCAGCTATGCTCAAAGCAGCCGGCTAATTGCTCAGCTGGGTGCAGGGAAATGTCACCTCTTCCAGCACTGGCACGGGGCAGGCGAGCGCTTAAGTGGCGTAGCAGGGGGCACTGCATGGCCAGGAACCGAGGACAGGGGCCTGAAAGGGACGGTGCCCACAGTCTTTACCCAACACCACCCGTAGCGGTGTGCGGACCAGGGTGCGGGGCGCTGAACCCCTGCAAATCTTGGGAGGTTCTAGGTGCTGATCCGGTCTTTGAAATGCCATGAGGGTGGCTCTGGTGGGGAAGCCCTCGCTCAGGGCTGGGAATATCGGGCTGACAGTCTCCATCAGGACCTGGGTCCCACCAGAGCCCCACGGCGCAGAGGCAGTTGTTAAAATATTGGAGAGGGGGTGACTAGGAGGTTAGTGAAATTCAGGGATGTGAAGGGGGGGGCTGGTTAGTGTTGGGGGGGACGGTTCAAGGCAAATCCTCTTACTTCATGCTGTTGTAAAGGCCCTGCCCACCCCCACCCCGAGCCAGTTCTGCCGCACAGAAAACGCCTGGGGTGAGGAACAGAATCTGGGCAGCTCGTTGGCGGCTGGGTCTGCATGGCTAGGATCTGAGCCTGTCAGAGTGTGCACGTGAAACAGCAGAGCTAAGGTGCACGTGCAGGTGTGCACTGGCACGCTGACATGCATCCACGTGCACACTCATGCCAGGGCTGATGTCTGAATGAGGGTATGTGCCCGGGTGCAGGCTCTTACGGCCATTTGTGTCTGCAGGGATGCGGGCGTGGGAGAGCATGAGCGTGCACATGGGAGTGCAAGGACTTGTACGTGTGTATGCGTACGAGGGCCTGTGAATACAAGGGTTTTGGGCATGTGTCTGCGTGGGGCGGGCATGTGTGTGTGCTAACGCGTACCCGTGAGTGCACATGAGAGTGCAAAGACGTGCGCATGTGTGTGCACGGATGTGCATGAGTGTGCATGTGCAAAGGTGTGTGTGCGCAGGTGGGCACGTGCAGACATGCCCCCCCTCTGAGGAGACATCCCAAGCGCCCAGCAGCGCCAGCTGCATTCCTCTCGCCCCCCTAGCGCCGCAGCTGCTGCTGGGGGAGACGCAGGTCCCTGAGCTCTGCTCTCGGCAGGTGAATAACAGAGGGGCTGCGCCGTAGCTGCTTTGCTGTTCAGCTCCAGATCCGTCCCCCTGCACAGGGAGCAGGGATTTGAGCTCGTCAGTGGCTGGCAGCACAGACGCTCCCCTTCCTTCCAGCTCTGCCCATCCAGCTGGACTCAGGCCCTCTCTGGCATCCTTACTGGCAGTAGCCGATGCATGGCGTGGCTGGCTCCGCACTGCCACCTGCAGGGACCCTGGCATGCATGTGGCAGGGGCAGAGATGGGGCAGGAAAGAGGGCTGTGGGGGGGAGGTTTACAAAGCAAATCTCCCTCATGCCCTGGAGGTCCAGGACACCCCTCAAACCACAGACCAGAAATCCCACCAGCCACACCATGGGGCTTGTTCTGCTACCACAGTGGTGGGCAGATAGAAGCTCTAACCCCCTGACGGCTCGGTTCCAGCACGGCGAGCTGAGGTCCCAGAGCCAGGTGGAATCCATGTTCCCTCCTCCCCCCGCCGCAGGAGAGTTCGGGGTTGGGGCTGATTCTGGGGCAAAAGCCACTGAGCCAGAAAGCCCACCCGGGAATCTCGCTTCGTTTTAGGGCCTGCAGCACGGCTCCGAACCTGCCTAGACCCCACCTTCACTGGGGGTTTGGGTTCCGTGCGGAGCAGAGGAGGGAGAAGGACCAGATGCCCTGCATGGAGCAGTCTGGGCTGTGGGGAACGAGGCTTGGGGGTGTTCGCACTCCCCTGGCCAATGGTGACTGTGGCTGTGGGATGCTCCGGGAGCAGCCGGGCCCCCACGCCAGCTGGATCCCAGGGATTCCTAGGGGAGAGCAGGGTCAGGACAGCGGGCAGCAAGCCTTCCCCAACGTGGCGCTCTGCCAGCTGCCCAGCGGGAGGTTAGCGCTCCCCATGGCAAAGCCCCAGCCCGGGGGGGCTTAGCTTACTCTGGAGGGGATGTGGGTGGCGGGGGGTGGAGGGGCTGACCCAGCTCCTACCTGTTGCCGAGGGTCCGGGTCTCTCGCTCTCTCTGGTTGGAGTGAGGAGCGTCGGCTCCCCTGGCACCGCGGCAGCCTCTGGTGTGGAGCATCTGTGAGTGTCACCTCCCCCTGCCCGCTGGGGGGCGGGGGAGGGCTTCAGCAGTGCGGCCGGCAGAGTGGGGGAAGGCAGGACCAGCGTCAGAGCCCCGTGATCGCACACGGCAGGACAGACAGACACACAGACGTGAGCATGCACGTGGCTGGACAGGCCTGCAGACACGGTGGGACGGACACACAGACACGGGCCACAGCGCAAGCGTACGGGCGTGCCCAACAGGTGGACCGCCACATGGGCACGCGCCTGTGGACAGACGGACACACGGACCCAAGGGCAAACAGCCCCCCCCCCCTCGACAGACACAGACATGTGGGCACACACATGCCCACGTGCTTCTGGACAGACAGAAGGACAGCCAGGGAACGGACACGGAGAGACGGAGGGATGCATGGGCACACGCATGCTCACGCAAAGGGGTGGATGGACACACCCAAAGCCAGCTAGACAGACGCTCACAACACACACTCGGGCACACCACCACCACCCTGTACGGACAGACACACACTGCCCAGTTGGACACCCATGCACGGAAGCCTTCGGGCACGCACATGCACACACAGCTGGCCATATGCACAGACACGCGTTCAGCTCGCAGGGCCTGTGCGCTGTCCCTCGTGTCGTGAACCCCAGTGCCCAGGGGTGCCACGTGCCCCGTTCAGAGGTGGACGTGCCCGTCTCCCACCTTCCCCGCAGCCATACAGAGGATCAGGGCCAGGGTTCTGGGCGTGCCCTTCTCACTATCACTGGGCAGTGGCCCAGGGGTGTTCCCAGCCCCAGAGCAAGGGGGTGCGTGTCCTCTGGTGAATGGCTCATGGGCTGCAGCCCAGGCTGGCTGTGTGGAAGTGGGTGGCTAAAGGGCTGTGTCCCCTTTGCCTTCAGACTCCCCTCGAGACGCACCCAGGAAAGCTCCAGCCCATGGGGCAGAAGGGCCCCCCGAGACGTGGGGGGGCTACCTTGTAACTGCACTTGGACAGGACAACGGGGAGCAACCAGACCTTGCCAATCGCATTTCCACATGCCCAAAACCCTGTTAACCAGAATCCCCTGGGCCCTGCCCAGCCCCGTGCCCCATCCCCTGGTACGTGCAGTGACTGCTCTGTGTGTCCCAGTCCTTGGCGCTGGGAGCCTGTCCGCCCCGAGCTCTCTGTGCCATCGCCCCCCACGCAGCACTGGCATCGCCCACAGGGGGGCATCGCAGGCTAGGCGATGGGCACAGCGGCTGGGAACGTGCCACGGACCCGCTACAAGGCAGTGGGGCGCCTGCACGGCCGGGAAAGGGGCCAGGATTGCTGCAGCTGACGGTTTCCTCCTCCTGCCCTCCCACTCCATAGCGCTCGCACCTGGGGAGGGCCATGCAGGGCCAGAGGGCCATATGCATCCATATAGGCCCTGCCGGCCTAGCGGATGGTGCTGCTCAGGCCTAGAAACCGCTGGGATCTTCAGCATGAGCCAGAAGCCGACTGGGCTCCCGGGCTGCCCGCGTGTCTCATAATGACGCAGCCTGCTGGAGAGCGTGGCCCATGGCACCCCACCTGCACACAGTGTACGGGAGCGCGATGCGGCCTGTGTGAACCGTGTGGCCTGCGGCGCAGAGAGAAGAGGAAATAAGCCTGCGGGAGGGCGAGTGCCCCCCGCCCAGCGGGTGTAAAAGCAGAGACGTGGCCTGACTGCATGGCAGAGTGTGTGCACGCGTGTTCTGTCATGCATGTGACCGTGGTACACGCCACGTGGTGAGGTGGGACAGGAGCACATCTGGTGGGGGGAGGGAAATCACAGCACAGGCCGTGCAGGGCTGTGCCAGGCAGTTGCACCATCTCAGAGGGCTCTGATCTGGCCAGGACACATGCCCCGTACTCTGGCGTAACGGGAGATGGGTGCTCTTGGCACTCAGCTCCAGTCCCTTTGCTTCCACCATGGCAGCGATAAGGCCCTTGAGGGGCTAAAATTAGCCCCAGCAAAACCCAGTGGAGCGCCTGGAAAGGCCTCACAAATTCCAGACTGCGGGGCGGGGAGGTAGATGGAGGGCTAGAAAGAGAGGGGACAGGGAAAGGTACCGAGGGGTTGGAGAAAAGGAGGGGGCCAAGAGGAAAGGGAGGAGGGGGAAGAGGTAGAGAGGGTGGGGAAGGGGAAAAAGCAACTTCGAGCACTGGAATCAGCTGGCCCCACTCAGGCCGAGGAGTGGGGGCTGGAGCGGGAGATGAGACCATTAAAGGAGCCGCATGGCAAGGGGGAGTCTGGAGGGGGCCGCCAGGGGGTGGGGCAACAGAGAGAGATGGATAGAATGAGAGCGATTCTCTTCAGCTCTCTGTCCCAAACAGGGTTTTGTTTTGCCATTAAACAGCTGCCGCGTCCCACCCCAGAGGCTGCTGCATCTCCAGGCCGGGGGAGGGATCTCTGCATAAATAGCTGCTGGGTCATACCCCAGAGATGGTTGCAGCTCAGCACCCAGCAAGGGATACCCCTACATATAACAGTGCCCCATCCCAGAGGTGGCTGCAATTCAGCGGTGGGTTAGGGGTCCTTGTATAAAACAGCCGCCATGTCCCACCCCAGAAGTGCCTGCGTCTCCAGCTGTGTGAATAATGGAATCATAGGGTTAGAAGGAACTGCAAGGGTCATCTAGTCTAACCCCCGGCCTAGATGCAAGATCTGTTGTAGCAACTCCTATATATATCTTTTTTAAATAGTCAGCCTTTCCTAACACATCCTAGGAGCAGCAGGGATAAAACCCAAATCCGCCTCCTCCACCAGCAGTGAAGAGACTATGACACACTGCTCAGTGGTGTTGATTCCTTGCAATGGAAGGCAATGCTGCGCCCACACTACCAGTAACAAACCCACAACTAGGCAGCGTTTTCATGAGACTTCAACGTTTGCTGCAAACACCTCCCTAGTGCAGAGCACCCCCCTTGTAACAACCCCACCCGCCTTTCCAATGCTCAGCGTCCTTGGCTGCTCCTGCCCTACTGGCTTGTCTACACTTGAAATGGACAGTGGCACTTCGACCTGGTGCTGTCTACACTGGGGGGTTAGTTCGCTCTGGCTACGTCTCTCAGGCAGGTGGATTTTTCATACCCCGCGAGACGTAGCTATGCCGAGGTAACTGTCCGGTGTAGACCAGCCCTTCGGGAGGGGAGGTCAGACTCATGGAAATGGCTGCTCCTTGGCAGAGCCTTTTCAACCCCTCCGCACTGATGCCCTGTGCCCTGCTGCATTCTGGGACGGCCCATCTCCCCCACAATTCGAACCCAGGGCCGTCAGAGCTGCATCTCTGTCGTTGGAGCAAAAGGACCGGCTGGCAGACCTGCCTCATGAAGTCATGGAGCAGTCGCTAGAGGGGGGGGTGCAAATCCACGCTCTCCTCTCATGGGTGGTGCCAACCCCACTGCTGGGCGCTGTGGGTAATTGCCCAGTGTATTGTGGGTCGGGACCAGCTGCAACACACACGGCTTCCTACCCGTGCCGCAGCTGATCTATGGCACAGCCGAGGCTGAGCTAAAGGCCTCATCCCCGTTGCATGGACCAAATAGTGCCACCCTGCAGACACACTGTTGCATCTTAGTGTAGACTGGCCCTGCATGGAGGTGGCTTTGCTTTTCCCCTCCATTACTTGGCCAGCCCTCAAATACCTTCGCACGGAGGGCGGTGCGGAAGGGTTAACATAATCCTCTTGTCCCTTCGCCCACTTATCCAGAGGCAGGCGCTTGCAGCATGGTCGCCATGGTGATGGCACCAGCTAGTTCTGAGCCCGGAAGAAGCGAGGGGTGGAAGCGAAGCAGGCAAGCGGGGTGGGGTGTGGAGTCGCCGCCGTGTCATTCGTTAAGATCTGAGCGAGGCGGGGGGGGAGGAATCGGCCACGTTCCAGAGGGAAACAAGATGGAGAAAGGCGCCTACAAATTCTCTCGCACGTTTCTGGCGTCTGTCACTCTTGTGGTGTTCGGGAACACGTCCCCAGTGCTGGGATGCAGCCACTTCTGGGGTGGGTCATGGTGGCAGTTTATAAAAGGATCCTTTGCCGAGTTCTTAAAAGCAGCCGCCTCTGCTGGATGCAAGGTCTCTCTATACAGGGATTGTTCACCCAGCACTGAGCTGCAACCGCTTCTGGGATGTGGTGCGGCAGCTGTTTACACAGGGATCTGAGATGCAGCTGCCTCTGGAGTGGGACACAACAGCTGTGTATACAAGGATCTCTGCCCAGCGCTGAAATGCAACTGTCTCTGGGGTGGGATGCAGGGGCTCGTTATATTGTGATTCTACACCCAGCGCTGAGATGCACCCACCTCTGGAGTGGGGCACAGGCACAGCAGATGTATAGACAAGGATTTAAACACAAACACCTGCCTCGGCCCAATCCTCCAGCCTTTCTCAGCATTGCTGATTCCTGGTCACTGCGGGGGGATCTGGAGAGCCCCTCCCCTGCTGCTCCCAGTTCAGAACAGGCAGCCCATCCCAGTGTCCTGCCCTCGCTCCCCCCACCTCAGCCCCCCCAGCCCCACCCATGGGTGAGTCTGGACCCACACGATGCCCCCAGGATGCTGGCATGAGGAGCCAGCTAGCTCCCAACACCTGCCAATGCATCCCCTCATTTCCCGTCACAGCCTGCTCACGCCAGACCGACCAGTGCATTGTGGGAAAATCCTGGCCGCTTGCGCCTCCTCTGCCCAGGCATCCCTATGGTGCCCGGCTCCTGGAGGCCCAGGGAAGAGGCAGGGCAATGCCAGGTTGAAGTGCCCCACAGACCCACTGGGAGGGAGAGCCCCCTTTAGATTCCAGCCAGAGCCAGTCCAATCCTGGCTGCAGCAGGCACGTGGGGAGGGGAAGGGAGCAGGGGTGGGATGCAGGGGGCGATGCTAGAGCATCCTTCAGATATCCCAGCAGCCCCCAGGATGGCCAGGCACTGCAGGGGGGAACCTCACAGCACTGGGGTCCCTGGTTGGGCATTGCCAGGGCATTGCTCTGGGGAAGTTCCCAGCGCAGGAGTTCCCAGCTGCAGGGCCTGTTTGTGTGGCAGAACTGCCCCGATGCCCTAGAATCCATAGGGCCCTCAGTCCGCACCCAGCCTCGTCTTCTTGTCCCCTTAGAGTTGGTTGTTCTCCCTGGGAAGATGCCGGTGGGGGTGGGAAATGCCCCCCTCCTCCCAGACTGGCTCATGGCCCCCAGGCCGGGCCATTCTCCAGCTGGGGGATACAGGTGCAATGCACAACTCCCATCTAAGTGTCCCCTGTGGTCCCAGGCTAATTAATGGGCCCCATGATGCCGCTTTAATTAATGACCTCCTGCTGCCACATTGGCCAGTTGTTCCGAGGCTGATGCGTTATCCCAGCCGTTCCGGGAAAGTTAGCCCTAGGACATCAAACCCATCAATTACCCCGCCCCGTGGTGCCAGGGAAACGAGGCCATCAGCCCCGCAGGGCGTGTAATTACCCTCTGGCCCTGCTGCCCAGCAAGCCAGCTGCCTCTTGCCACCACCCTGGCTTGCTGCCCCCCATTTGCAGGAGCAGAGGTGCCTGTGGTAGAACGGGCAGCGTGGCAGGGGGCCCAGCGAGCGCGTTCGAGGGGGACAGCACCCAGCCCTGGGTAAAGCACAGCACCACGCTCTCAGCCGGCACTGCCCTGGAGAAGCTCGCAGCACTGTAGAGCTCGGTGCTAAGGGATGCAGGCGGATGGACGGGCAGACGCCATGATTCCGAGTCCCACTCAGGCCCCTCATGCTGGAAACAGCCCCCCGAGACTCTCCCCCTACTACCCCGCCCCACACACAGAGGCCTCTCTGCTCTTTGTGGAGCTGACTTCCAACGTTCGGCATAGGGGGCGGCGGATGGGGGCGTGGCCGGGGCGCATTTCACTGTGGCTAGTCCTTGCCCCCCAGGGCCATAGGGGCTGCAGCCCTCAGGCTGCTCGGACGCCAGTAACTGGGCAGAGCCCTAAATGTGAGGCGCACATGGGCTGTTAACCCCCCCACCCCAAGCGCACGGAGTGGGGAGCTAGGAATCTGGCCGGCTGCCTGCGATTGGCGCCATGTGCCCAGAGGGGCAGGAGCGAAGGAGCTGCGGGTGGCGGCCAGGGCCTCTCCTGGGTGCAAAGTGGTCCCTCTCCTGGGGGTGCGGGGAGCAGAGTCCAGCGCTGATGCTGCAGCAATCTGGGGGCCAGGGGCCGGGGGGAGTCTGGCAGCGCTCAGGCCCTGCCACCGCCCTCTCACGAGGTATTTTTAGCAGCGCCGTGGGAAGGTGCCGTCTGACTCAGCTTCATGTTCCCTGCAGTTTAGCAGCTCCCCGGCTGGCCCTGGCCCCTGCTGGCAGCCTGGGCTGCGTGGGGAGGGGGCCACGGGTGAAGCAGCACAGCTGAGCGTGCCCCAGGCGGGGGAATTGCTGGAGCAGGGGCTAAAAGGGACCAGCCACCTCCCTGCCAGCGCCCCGTGCCCCACAGTGGCCAAAATCTCGGCGCCTGCCCGTGTCAGATGCTGGGGCACTACCGTCAGGAAGCTCGCAGCACCGCGGTCCCCAGCGGGCACCGCCCTGAGGAAGCTCGCAGCACCGCAGGCTCGCATGGGGCCAAGGCCGCACTAGAGGCAAGTGGCGCTTTTCCAGCTCCCGGCTGTACTGCCCTGATGAGCACCCCCCCACCTCCCCAGGACCCCTGGGAGAACCTGACGCCAGGCCTCAGAGACCCCGACACGCCCAGGCCTGGGCCTCTGCTGGGACAAAGAGCCAGTGTCGCTGTCAGAGGGGTGCGTCCCTCCCCCCGCATGCCTGCACCCCCGCACCGCAGGACCGGCTGCGTCGCTAGAGCATCTGCTCGCAGGATTATTTTGGGCCCTTTTGTGCCATGCAGGGATCAGACGAGCAGCTCGCAACGGGCCCTTCCTCCCAGCTTTGGGGCCAGGAATCAGGGGCCAGGAAATCGGGCCCCCCCCACCCACCCACACAGGCCTGGTGCTACCCACCCTGCACAGCCCACCCCCCAAACTCGCCCCCTCCAGCTCTGGAAGCAGCCCCATCCCCTCTGGGAGCTGGTGGGGGGGAGATCATGGCTCACGCCTCCCAGAGCTAAGCAAACACCCCCCGTCCCCAGCGGCCAGCGGGTTTGGCTTGGGGCAGGCCATGAAAGAGGGCGGCTGTCTCACATCTGGCAGGCATTAGACCCCGCATGGCGCAGGCCCAGCCGCTTCGGTCAGCAAGCGCAGACAGCCCCTCCCCAACGCCCCCCCCGCCACAGCCCGGCCCCCCCACCAGAGCCCACCCCTACACACCCCTCCCAACAGCCCAGCATCCCTCCCCAACAGTCCCACCCCCAGCAGAGCCCGCCCCCCTGCTACCCCACATCCTCAGCCCTCCCCCCACCAGAGCCCACCCACTGCAAATCCCCCCCCCCACCACCACTTGGAGGCATCCAACATATTCACATGCTAGCCCATTAACCCCCCCAACCTACCCATGACACCCCCCTCCCCCACCTGCTCCCCCTCGCTCAGGTTTCAGCCTGAGTCTCGGATGGTGCAAGTTAAAGGGTGTGGTCCCCTCCCCTGGACCCCCCCCACCAGCTCTCCCAATGGGAGGCAGCCAGACGCTCCCTGCTCCCCGCCCCCCAGCCATTGCGAGGCGACAGGGCACCCGGGGGTGGCGGTGCAGGCAGAGCCAGGCCTGGTGTGAATGGGGGAAGGGAGCACCTTCTGCCTCATCAAGCGGGGGGGGGTGTCCCATTCCCCCCCCCGGAGTAAGTGGCCTGGGGGGCAGGGGTGTCCCCGTTGTATCATGCACAGGGCGGGCTGGGGAAAACGTTCGGGAGCGCAAGGGGTGAGGGGCTCTGCAGCTCAGGTTTGGGGGTGCAGCAACCAGAGCAGCTCAGCACTGGGGTACATAGTGAGGGGGTGCAGCAGCTTGGGTTTGGGGGTACAGAGGGGGCAAGGGACTTAAGAGGCCAGATTTGGGAGTGCAGAGAGCACAAGAGCATAGGTGTGGGGTGCAGAGATCTCTGCAGCTAGAAGGGGGGAGACGCGACAGCCTGGGCCGGGGAGCAGAGCCCGTGAGCGTGGCAAGGGCGGAGGGGCAAGGAGCAAAGCTAGGCGCCACACTTTGGCTTCCAAGCGCGGCTCGAGGAGGAGAATGTGCATGCTGTCCGCAGCTCGTAATAATTCAGCTGAGCAAGGGCCGGGGGGAGGGGGCCAAGCGCTGGCGTTCCTGGGGCCGAGGGAAAGAATTTGGAAGGCAGGAACGTTTTCCTGGCTGCTCCGTGCATCTGGTTTTCATAAGGGGCTCTGGGCTGGGCGTTTTAACTGACTGCATGGCGCTCAACGCAGCTGTCAGCCATGACTGCAGACTGCAGTCCCCCTCCAAGCACACTCTGGGTGTCAGCGGTGGGATTGCGCTGCCGCAGGGGAATTGATCGACACCAGGCACGGGGAGGTGGATAAAACGCCAGCGTCTGATCTACTAGAGCTCCAGCCACACTCAGTCCCGAGGCATATACGTGGGTTTGCTATGGTCAGCCTAGCTTGAGATTCGGGGCCTGTGCCCCCCAGGCCACACCAGGGTGTCTAGCGCGGTACACCTCAGTGCCACTTCAAAAGCCACGTTTGCAAATTCATGGATGTGCACTGCCTACAACGGGGCCCTAAACTCGGCCACTGTGTGTCTGGGCAGCGCCCAGCCCGACGGGGCCCTGATCTCAGCTGGGGCTGTGTGTGTTACCATCCTAATAAACACAGCAGTGGGTGCTTTATTCCCTGACCCCCAGTAAAGCGGCACTTCCACAAATAACACTGATTTTTATTTACAAAAAGGGAGCGGAGAGGAGGGGGAATTCGCTATAGAAATAGCAGATTGGCAGCAGGTTTGCCACGGACTCCAGGGACGTACCTCTGTCGAGTGCAGACTCCAGGGGAGTTATGTTACAAAATCAGAATAATAAATAGGTTCCTTTTTTTAAAAAATCAGCAGGCGCCCAGGTGAGCGTTGCTCCGTGGAAATGCTGGCCCAGCGATTTCCCGCTAGCGGGACAGGGAAGTAACACACAAGCTGGGTCCCTGTTGGCACGTTAATTCTGATCTGGGTGGTGGGGCCGGGCATCTATCTGCAGATAGTAATGGACCGGAGCAGGCCAAATCTCTTTTGTAACCGGCTCCGGGCTCCCCCCACTCTCTGGCAGCGAGATTAAACCTGCACAACCAAGGCTGGGAACTTTATCACAGCTGCTATGGGGCTGAGCAGGCACCACCCCGGGCAGCTCACAGCCGCAACCCTCACGCTGGCCTGAGCCGGTCTCAGCCCCAGGCAGAGGGACCCCTGGCAAGAAAGGGGCTGGCCATGGTGTCTTTCAGTGCGAGCTGAGATCTAATGCACTCATTGCAGACGTTGAGATGGGGCAACGTTACCCAGCTGGGCTGGAACTGGGGCGCCAGCGGGGGGAGGCTCCTCTATCGCCCTGGGACAGCGATGACATCCCCAGCCCCCACCCCCACCCCAAGCTGGCCTGCTTGAGCATCAGCAGTGGCAGCAGGTGGGGGTGGGGGGCAACCAGAGTCCAAGCCCCCTTAGGGAGAAGCTGGGATTTCAGCAACCTTAAGCCATGAAGCTGAAGCCCCAGGGCTTGATCCATGGGTGCAGGGGAAGAGACGGGCCCATCCTGACCCAGACGCTGCCGTTAGCCTGGCCGGGCACAGATCACAGCAGGCCACAAAATCTGCTAGTGAGTCACGATTACACCCTGTGCCCTGGCCACGACTGGGTGCCAGCCACCAGGGTGTTTCTCTAGGGGCTAAGCTCATTCACGCCCATGAACAGACCCAAGGAGCTCGGCCCCACGCACGTGTGGGCACAGCTTCATCCGCCTCACGCCCTCCCCACGAGCTCCCCAAATGCAGCTCACCAGCCCACGCGAGGCTGTTACCCCCGGGCCCACGATCTCACCAGCACCCATGAGCGTCT
The DNA here is from genome assembly GCA_007922155.1 of Mesoclemmys tuberculata. Lineage (NCBI taxonomy): Eukaryota > Metazoa > Chordata > Testudines > Chelidae > Mesoclemmys > Mesoclemmys tuberculata. The sequence goes on along the minus strand of ML675698.1, from coordinate 3,376,093 downwards.
CCAACGCAGCTTGGCCTCAGGGTTCTGCCACCAGCCTCCTGGCACCAGGGGCCAGCGTTACCCCAGTGCCCATCTCACCTGGCGCAGAACCGGGGTGGGCAGTGAGGATCTCCCAACGGCTCAGCCCCAGGCTATGGGGGCACCCAAACAACGGTGACGGGAAGTAAGGGCAGAGCCAGGGCAGGCTGCAGCTGACGCAGACCCACCTCCCTCCCAATTAATGTTAGCACCAGCTCCCCAGCCGCCACATCACACAGGGACCCCCAGCAGCCAGCGCCCCCTGCCCCTCGTCATGGCCCTGCCCCCGCCCATGCAGACAGGTGGGGACAGGGGCATCTTGCACCCCTGCTAAAAATTAAACTTGGGGGCTTGAACCCAGCAGCTTCCAGTCCAAGGTTTCCAGCACGAGACCCTGACTGCAGCATAGATGGGGGGGTATGGGGCCGGGCAGGCTGGCGAGGAGGATCTAGGGTTGTGGTGAAGGGGGAGGAGAGCTGGACCAGCAGAAGGAGATCAAAGGGGACCCAAGGCTGGACCGGCTGGAGGGATGAAGTGCCCAGGCAAGAGGGCTGGGAAGCGTGAGGTCAAGGGCCCCCAGGCCAGCTGGTGGGTCAGAGGGGCACCCCCAGGCTGCGGGGGGTGAAATAGCGTGTTGAGGGGACCCCCCCAGGCTAGTGGGGGTCAGGGCAGATCAGCCTGGGGTTTGGGTCAAGCAACATTCCCAGGCTGGATCAGGTTGGGGGAGGGTCACCTCCAGATGGGGGAGGCCGGGCTTCCCCCAGGCCAGAGGGTAGGGGTGAGCTGGATCGGACTGGAGGGGGTATGGGGCAGGGGACGCTCCCATGCTGGAGGGAGTAGATGGGGGGCGGTCAGTGACCCCCCTCACCCCCGAGGCAAGGGGCGTATGGGGCAGGGCGGGCTGGGGGCACCCCAGGCAGGGCAGATAAGACACCGGGGGTGGGCCAGGGACTTGGGGTGCAGGGTGGAGGAGGTGTGAGTTGGGGGGCACCCCAAAGCTGCGGGGGGGGGTTGCTTCATCCTCCCCCCCCGGCCAGGGTCTCACACCGTCGTCATCACTTTCAGGGAGCCCGATCGGAAGCGCATGATCTTCTTCTTGAGGGCGTGGGAGGCCTTGATCTTGACGAAGACCTTGGGCCGGCCACCGGCATGGCCGGGCCCCGCGCTGGCGACCAGCTGCGGCGAGAGCTGCTGGGGCCAGACCAGCCCGCTGCTCTCGTCCGTGTCGCTGGAGCCGGTGCTGAAGGCGGGCGAGCCGCCCTCGCTCAGGCTGGACTGGCTGTCGCCGTAGGCCAGCCCCTCCTCCAGCCGGCCCCCGGGCGCCCGCCGCGCCCCGCCACCCCGCCCGCCGGAGCACTCCGAGTCGCTCCCGGCGTAGCCGTACAGCAGGTTGCGGGGAGGGCCTGCCCCCGCCCGCCGGCTCCGCCGCGCCTCCCCGGCGCCCGCCTCCTCCTGGCAGATCTCCGCCGTCGAGCGCCACTTCCGGCAGCCGGCGGCGCTGGGGTGGGGGCGGCGCTGCCGGGGCGGCTGGAGCACCACCTCGTCCCGTTCCACCGTGTGGTACTTGGTGCCCGAGGGGACCGGCTTGTTCAAGAGGCTGTTCTCCGACTGGGAGCGCGCCGCCTTCTTGCCCCGGGGGGAACCCTTCCTGGCACTGCCCCGCCGGCCCCCCAGCGCCTCCCCCCCCCTCCTCGGTGAAGCGGCACTTCTTGGGGAGCACGATCGCCCGGGACCTCTCCCGCGGCGTCACCAGGGCCCGCTCTGGTGACAGCTCCACCGAGCGCCCCTTGGTGAGGGGAGGGGGCTTCTTTTTGGCGCCCCGGTGGGCCTGCTGGGCGCGGGGGGGCTGCTGGGCGGGGATGTACTGCGCCTTCACCATCTGGCAGGCCCCGTCCTCAGTGCAGGCAGGCGGGGGGCGGCCGCCCCTCTCCTCGTAGGGAGGGGGCTCCTGACCGTTCCTGGCGGGGTCACCATCCTCGCCTGGCACCTCCTCGTAGGGATTCACCGCGAGAGCTGGCCGGAGGTGGGCCAGAGCCTGCAGCTTGGGGGGCTTCTTGAGGCTGGAGTGGGGGGGGGCGTAGCCCTCGAGAGCCCCCTTGCCAGCCAGCGTCCTCTCTGCCGCGGCGTCCCAGGACGACCAGATCCGGGCGGCTGCGCCGGCCCCGCCCTCGTAGCCGCAGGGCGAGGGGGTGCTGCTGCCCCGCTCCATGGCCGGGGGGTGCTTGCGCTCCGCCTGGGGGACCAGCAGCTCCGAGGGCCGCTGGCAGAGGCTGTTCTGGCGGGCGACCCCCTTGGCCAGGGGCTCGGCGTTGAGGCTGGTCCGTGGCTTGCCGCCTCGTGCTATCTGGCTGCGTCGGCGGATCAGCCGCGAGATATAGCTCTCCACCCTGTGGCAGTGCGTGGCCTCGGGGTAACAGGGCAGCTCCTGCCCCTCAAACTCCTCCAGCCCCCTGGCCTGCTCTGCCCCATAGCCCCGGCCTGGCGAGAAGGAGGCGGCGTCATAGAGGTGGCCCCGGAGCAGCGGGTTCTGCATGGCCACAGCGTGGAGGGGGCTGGGATACAGAAAGGGGTCCAGGCTGTCCCGTGGGGGGGGCCGCGGTGGCAGCTCTGTGGGGTGGTCCTGAGAGCTGGCGTAGGGGGCCGAGTAGGAGCGGGGAACCATGCCCCGCCCAGCGCCATCCCTGCTGCTGCCGCCCACCTCGCCTGCAGGACAGAGAGATAGACTGAGGGACAGGCCCCCATGGAGGGAGGGACGATCCCACGGACAGAGGCTCCGGCTACACCAGGGCCACGGGGACCAAGACAGCCTCCCTCGCCACCCTCCACCCCTCCTCGGCCACGGTCAGACAGTCCCTCACAGTCTGTCCAGCCACAGATCGCATGGGAGCAACCACGGCTGTGGGAACCCCGGGCCCATCTAGCCAGGTAGCCCCCAACCTGCCTGGATCAGACCCACGGCCCGTCCGGCCCGATATCCCCCAGGATCAGACCCACTGCCGGTCTGGCCCGATATCCCCCAGGATCAGACCCAC
>ML675698.1:3350395-3372619 GCA_007922155.1 Mesoclemmys tuberculata | reverse complement strand
GGTGCCATGCACTGGGGAACGGGAGAGGGGGTGGAATTGCTGCTGGACCCACCCACGTGGGTGGGAACTGCCGATGGTGCAGGCTGGGTCGGCCGTCTGTGGGCCTGCGGCAGGATGGGAGCAGCCCTGGGGCAGCCAGCTGGCCCCTTCCCGGGGAGGGCCACGGCCCGGAAGCCAGGATGTGAGAAGCAGTTTTGGGGCCCCATTTCCCTGCAGGGATAACGGGGTGGGGACCGGCTGAGACACGCCCCGACCACACCGCCGGGCCCTACCCGAGCTGGGCCAGCTGTCCGTCTCGGCCGCCTCCCCGCAGGCCTTCTCGGGGTACAGCCGCAGCCCCCCCCACTTGCTGCTCCAGCTCCCACATCAGCCCAGGCAGCGCATCCTGGAAGCAAAAGCAGAGAGGGGCGGGCGTTAGCGAGTTCGATCCTCCAGGAACGGGGCTTCCCGGCCCCATGGGGGGGGCTGAGCTACCCCACAGTAGTGGCTCCCCCACCCAGAACCCACTGCAGCAAGTCACCCCTTCAGCCCCCTCCCAAAACCTGGGGTCCAACTGCCACCCCCAGCAGCACCCCCAGTCCTGGGGGGCCAGCTAGCACCTGAGCCTCCCCCCCCCGCCCGCGCACCCCCGGTGTTTATATTTAGTTGAATCTAGGGGGGATGTGCGGCAGCAGCCCACGTCGGAAGGAGGGAGGGTCACTGGGTGACCTCTGGCCTCCAGACAGATGGGTGCGGGGAGACAATGGGACCCATTTGGGGCTGTCGCTCAAACTCCGCTGGAGACAAAAGTGGGGGACGTCCTCACCCCAGGGCAGGGGGGGAGGGGGAGACAGGCAGCAGACACTGCCCAGCCCACCACACTGGGATACCCCAACCCCCATCCCCAGCTACGGGGTGTGCAGCCGGCCAGGGAAACGAGCCCCAAGGCGCTGCAGCCAGGAGATGGGCCCCAGGCCCTTTAAAGCCTGTGCTGGCCTCTTTCCTGCCCCTATAAGGTCAGGAAAGCAGGAGACAGCCAGATCTGAGAGCACGGGGGCCTGAAGCGGGGGGAGGGGGGCTTCCTGAGGGTGGGAGGGGTGTTTGATGGGGTGTGGGCTGAGGGGGGAGAATGAGAGAAGGGAGAAAAAAAGGAGGAGAGGGAAAAGGAGAAGAGAAGAGAGGAAAAACCAGAGGAAAAAAGGAGGAGACAGAAAGGAGAGCAAAGAAGAGAAAGAAAAAGAAGGGAAAAGGAGACGAGAGGAAAAGCAGGAGGCGAACAAGGAGAGACTGTGTCACGAAAGCCCCTTTATTCACATAACATTTCATGACATCTACCTGAGAATGTCACAAAAAGACAGTCCAGGCACACGAAGACAGGACGAAAATCAAGCCCAGCACACGCAGTGGCTGTTCAACTTGGATCCGAAAACACCACCACCAAGCTCAGTCCAACTATTATTTGCACTCCCCGGCACCGAGTAGCGTCCTGCTTCCGAGTCACTGACTAAACGCGGACTCGGTCTGCAGCCGGGCCCGTCGTACGTGGCCATTCGGTCCGGCAAGATTTCACAACAGCTCTCCTGGCCCAGCAGAGACGTGCGAGAGAGAACGGGATGGCAAAGGAGAAGAAGAATGAGACAGAAGAACAAAAGGGAGTGAGAGAGGAGGGGGAAAGGAGAGGTGTATCCAGACAGACAGATGGGTTACATGGGGATAGTCAGACAGAAAACACAAGTGAGGACAAAAAAGCCCCCAAAAAACCAGAGAGAAACAAATGAGCGACAGAACAAGTGAGTGGGGAAAAAGAGAGACTGGAAGATCTTTGCCCCCCAGCACAGACCACCCCATTTCCTTGCCATCCCCGTGGGGAGGGGGACCTCCCCAGCCCCACACTGGACACACACACACACACACACACTGCCCCCCCAGTCCCACTATCTCTGCTTCACGCCTGGCTGCCTTCCCCTCGCCTGGGGTGAATCTGGGCTCAGAGATTGCTGGGCGGGGGGTTCATTTATCACGGCTCCTGGGAAAGGGGGGAGGCGAGACCCGGGCAGCTCTGGAGGAAATGAATTATTCCTAACACAACTGAAACGTCAATGAATAAATTACAGCACAGGGGGCTGCAAACAAAGGGGCCGCGGAGTGGGGGGGCATATTCCCATCCCCCCCGATCCACTCCTTCCTCAATAAATACAACCTGTGTCCCCCCCCTCTAAATACAACCTGCTGCTCTAGGGACATTTGACAATTCCCCCTCCCCCACCAGAAGGGGCGATGCTCCCCCACTCCTGACCCCAACTCCACATTACCCACCCAGCACCTAACACCCCACCCCCCATTTCCACCATCTGTCTCCCAGGGGCCCCAGTGTCAGGCTGATGGCGGGACTCTGGCCAATTCAAGAAGGGGCTGGATGTAAAAATGGCAAATTTCCCAATTATGCCCCCCCAAAAAACTGGGAAACTCTGGGGGGGACCTGAGGGTTTGTTTTGCTTGGGTCTTTCAGCATCAACGTAGCAGGGTCTGGGCAGCAGAGAAAGAGCAAAGCTGCAAAGGGGAAGGATAGCCTAGCGGTTAGGGCGCAAGCCTCCGATTGAAGAGAAGGGGGTTCAATTCACTGCTCACTACACAGCCCCCTGGGCGACCTTGGACATAAGGCACTCTGTGCCTCAGTTTCCCCATTTGTACAAGGGGGATAGGAGCCCTGTCCTGCCTCACTGGGATGCTGTGAAGATGATTACACTGAAGTTTGTGGGGTGCTCTAATGCTACGTTAATGGGGACCAGAGCAGGATCAGAAATGAGGTGGCTGTTACATGGGGTATCCAGAAGGGGGCAGCACCCACAAGCCAGGTCACAGTTACCATTTAGACACCTAAATAAGCTGTGGGTTGAGGTCCCTGTTCTGGATGCTGGCTTTGGCCACTGGACTTTCTGCCCCATCAAATCCTCCAATGGTGCCAGCCCTTTCTAGTCAGGTCCTTATCCCACGCCCATCACCCCAGTATCTGGGCACGTTACCATACTGTGTTCACGGTACCCAGCAGTGCACCGAGGTGTCCCATTCAGTACACATGTAGGGGCTATGCTGGACCAGGACTGAAATGACCTGCATGCATCACCCATGCGCTCGCTGCACCCTTCCCTTGCCGGAGGGCCAGATGGACAGACAATCCAGCCATCGTAGTTTTAAACACTCTGTCGTTGAGACCCGCTCAAAGCTAGGGCATACGGGGCTGGTTGGAAATTTGAGAGTCTAACCACTAAATCATGCTTCTCTCCCAAGACTAGGAATAGAACCCAGGAGTCCTGGCCTCCACTCTAACGCACTAGACCCCACTCCCACCCCAGCACTGGGAACCCAGGAGTCCTGGGGTTAAAATGCCAACCAGAAAGGTGCAGATGCAGTCTGTTTAGTCTGACAGCATGGAAAGAATTTTTTTCAAAATAAAAAAATCAAATAAATCTCCTTGAGCTACCAATGTCAGCTAAAGGGCTAAGCCCCCAACTGGTAAAAATGGGTGTTACTCCATTGGAGTCAGTGGGGCAAGGTCCCCCCCTGGTCTAAATTGGTATCACCCCATTGGAGCAAACAGCACTCCACTGGTTTGCACCAGCTGAGGGTCTGGTCCAAAGATTTTTAAAACGGGAAAAAAACTGAAACCAACCCCCTGGAACTGCCGGATCCCAGCAGTGCCCATCTTATCCAACACCTCAGCCCCATGCAAGGCACTGCGGATTGGGCTGTGACCAATCAATCTGCCGACGAGGGAATTTCTCATCACCTCCATGAGTTCACAGTGGGCTTATACCTGGAAGCAGGTGGATTTATATCCCATGTCAATTTTCATCCCAGTGCGTGTATGAATTCTTATTATTCATATAAATGGCTAATCCTTTTTGGAATCCTGCTAAGCTCTGTAATATCTGGTGCTGGTGTGTTTCAAACATCTAAAGCCACACACAAATGGGTTGGAAAAACCAGTCACAATCCAACGGTCAGGAGCCACGATCAGCCTCTGGTAAAGGATGGAGCTTAAAGATATAGCCTGGGATACAATGGCCTTGAGTGGCAGCCCAAGGAGCGACACCAAGCATTAAGGTTGCCTGACGGTTTCCACTGTAAGAGCCTGTTTTCGGTTACTTATAACTTTAGCTGTTCACGCTGAGCTTTTCTGGAAAGTTTCAGCTAAAACGATTCACCCGTTGGTGAGAACAAGGTTAGGGGAAAATCCAGGGGTTTTGCCATGTTCCACAAAAAAATATGTTTTGCAGCCACTTAGTGGAGAAGCTCTAGCACTCCCATGCTTTGGGGCAGGGCCCTGAAATCTGACAGAGGGCCCGCCTTGGGGCCAGGGATGTGCCTTCTGCTGGTCACGTGAGAATCTGCCCTGAGTGCCAACCAGACTGCATGTGCCATCGCCACAGAGCGACTGAATATGCTCCAGCCTAGGGCTGCAGGGGTTCAAGGAGAACGCCTGGAAATTGCTCCTCGCAGATGCTGTGGGGGAGGAGGAGAGGGACAATGCAGAACCAAGAGCAAGGAGGTTGTCTCTTCTGTGCTCTGAGTGCTCCCCCAGGCAGCGGGGAGGAGGAAACAGCTGCTAGGCTGGAGTTCAGAGGGGTGAGGAATGAGGCAGCTGGAGGGGGGGAAGGAAGAGATGCAAGTAGGGAGAGGAAGGGAGAAGTGGCATGGGGTAGGAGCAGGAGCTGTGCCAATGAGACCCGTTATGAGCCTCGACATCCCTCTGCTGTAAGCAAATAGCTGTGAAGCCCACAGGCAAAGTGTGTGTCTCATCCCTCTCTAGTGGCCAATCCACATAGAAGATAACAGCCTACTACTGCTAAGTGGCAGTGGACTGTGCTGTGCATCCAACTAACCCAACTCTGATGATGCCCCACATGTAGGGGAGCGGGGTCAATATGGCTCCACAGGAGGAAATCCTCTCCCCTCCCAATTTTTAAAATCATAGGAAATGACATTTTTACAAACCCGCATTAAGAGACCTGGTGTATATTTAAATCTAGCCTACATTCCTCCTGGCTTTGTGGCTAAGATTAGCTGCAGCGCAATATCAGGCAGCCTGCCTCAGGGAAATGGATCTGATCTCTTGAGAGGTTAGAGATTGCAAAGACCCTATTGATGCTGTGGGTTTCCTGCCTGCATTTCACCTCGCTCAGGAACCCTGAAAAGCGCTGGGTTGTTTTCACTCCGATTCTAATTGGTTCTACTTCTTGCCTCTCGCCAGCACAAGGCAGCAAATATAATCACATATGCGGCACGCTACACATTCAGAACTCTGTACAAATACTAACTCTCTGTTCCCCAGGTTGGGGCTATCCCTGCTTTACAAATGGGGAAACTGAGGCATACTGACTGCCCTACCATCAGAGGGTCAATGGCAGAGCTAGGAATAGAACCCTGGAGTCCAGATTCCCACCTCTCAGCTCCTCTAACAATTATACCCCATGCCGTCCCCTTTCAAACTAAACACAGATTATACAGTGCTCCAAAAGAGAGCTCAAATGAGAACCAGGTGTGGGGCTCATCCACATTCATTCTGCACAGTGCCTTTGCTCTGAGCAATCCCCCACCGAATTAAAGATAGGGCAGGGGGGAGTGTATGGGATCAATTACAGAACAGAGCCACATACGACCTTGTAGGGGGGATACATTCATACAGGACGCCCTGGAGCCACAGGCAGAAAGGCAGAGGAATTCTAACAATCAGCAGCACTTGGGCTCCATGAAGAAAGTGGATTGAGGAGATCTGGGATCAGAGAGGCGGGACTGGGGGAAGTTCTGCAGGGAGGGACAACGGGGGCCTCTACTGTCATGATTCAGAGATTTTAAGCCCAGAAGGAACCTTCATTCTGATCAGCCAGTCTGACCTATAGAACCCAGGCCAGAGAATCCTGCTTCCAGCCCATACCTTGTGGTTGAGCTAGAGAGGATAGTTAAGAAAGAGATGTCTGCTCTCAGTGTAAAGACTCCACGGGATGGCGAATCCACCACTGTCCCTCCATCAGCTGTTCCAATGATGAATTCCTTTTCCTGTCAAAAACTTGTGTCTTAGTTAGTCTGAATTTCTCTAGCTTCAGCTTCCAGTCACTGCATCTTGTTCTGTCTTTGCGTGGTAGATTCACAAGCCCTTTTTGCACTCCAAGATCTTCCTCAGTAAATGCTCATCCACTGTGACTAAGCCACCTCATAGGTGTTCTTTCAATGAACGAAACAGACAGACCTGAATGAGACCTTCCCTCTCTTGCAGTTTTTCCAGACCTGGCCCTACTTGCCTCTGAATCCTCTGAGCTTTCCACCTCCTTTCTGTGGCGTGGACACTATCCTAGTAGCTGTGTACAGAAGTACCATGGCGGCTGGCCAGAACACACCAATCCCCCTCTGTGGAAAATTCCCAGGTTCCGAATTCTGTTTTTATTTTGCATGGGAAGAAACTGAGACCACTGGAAATTTCTCACAAAACCGAAAAACAGCAACACAGGAAAACGAAAGCTCTAGCCTGGAACAGCCAATAGCTCAGAGCTTAGGCTGCTTTGCTAGGAAGTGGGACACCCAGGTTCAAGTCCTCCAAGAATAGGAATGGTGCGAAGAAAGTGACTAGGGAAGGGTTATTTACCCCGCCACAGAACACAAAAACCAGGGGTCACCCTGGGACATTAATAGGCAGCAGGTTTAAAACAAACACATGGAAATACTTCTTCACTCACAGACTGTCTACCCGTGGAATTCCTTGCCAGAGGATGTTGTGAAGGCCAAAAGTATAACTGGATTCGAAAAACAACAAGTTAAGCTTCTGGGAGGACAGGTCCATCAAGGGCTCTTAGCTAAAATGGTCGGGGACACAGCCTGTGCTCTGCATGTCCCTAAAGCTCTGACTGTCGGAATCTGGCATTGGACAACAGGAGACCCCTTGATAATTGCCCTGTTCTGTTCATTCCCTCTGAAGCATCTGGCATTGGCCACTGTCAAAAGACTGCCTACTGGGCTAGATGGACCATTGGAATGAATGGTCCTTCTTATGAGTAGAACTCAGGAGTCCTGATTTCCAGCCCCATCTGCTCAGCACTATCCTTGTTTTACAAATAGGGAAACTGAGGCATACTGACTTGCCTAAGATCAGCGAGCCAGTGGCAGAGCAAAGAATGGAGTCCAGGAGTCCTAACTCCCAGCCAACCCTAGACCAAACGGTGCTCCCCCTCCGTTTGTTAAACTTCTGAATCCCTTATTTTGTGTTGCATTTGTAGCCCATTTCACGACTTGGATGCACAGTTTCTCCCTGTCAGATCAGAAGATGGATTGGCACACTAGGATCTGTAAATTGTATTCATTCATGCCATGGAGAAGCAAATTAAACCAAATTCATTTCCTCTAAGCTTCTAGAAACTTTTTACTTTGAAGAATAACGGAAATGGGCTACCACCGAGAAGCGGAGCTGTGTCCCAACACTGGGTGGGCCGGTCATGGCACATGACAACCGAAGAACGCCAGCCCTCGTCCTTTCATTCACACAGTCACTTTTCTCACCTGTGCCCTCACTCGCGAACTGAAGCCAGCGTTAGAGGGATCCACAGACTGGCCAATGACATTTTCAGCGATAAAACAGCAAGCGACGCCAGTCTCTCGTTGGCCATTGTCGATTGAAGATGTTTTAATGAGCCTGAGCTTTTAAAAGCTGTGCTCACCACTGGTGACCGGCAGCGGGAGTGGATTCCTCAAAGCCGTCCGCATATTAGCAAATGTGCCCTTCAGCTCTGCAACAGGAATGATCTGGAGTGGAAAGTGCTTCCTGGGTGGTGAAACGTGACAGATGTTGTCCAATTCAATAGAGAGTCTTTATTGCCAACGTCTGAACATTCCCCGTGTGTCAGCATCCGGTGAAGGTCCGTACAATTGGTCCAGAGTGTTTTCCTGTCCGTCAGCAGTTTACTACGGTCAGACAAAACCCCCACGTCTTCTCGTGGTGCTTCGTTTGTCTGGACCCTTCTTCGATGGGCAACGTCAACGAGCGGGCAAAAAACTCCCTCTGGAATTTTAATTCCGAGCGTCTCATCACCTCATCTCTGCCCTCGTAACCACCTTGTTTCTTCTTCCGATGTCACTAACCACAAAAACAGTGCCCTGAGCTTGGCATCTCCCCCAGCCTTGGCACCCCACATGGTGGCCCTAACCCACCAGAGCTAGGAACCTGACTCCCCCCGCCACCTTGCTCTAACCATTAACCTCCACTCCATCCCTGTACAACTAAACATGTTCTGTTCAATTCTCCAGCAGAGCATTCGATGAGAACCAGATGCCGTCCAGCACAGGAACTGAACCAGTCTCTCCCATTTCCCTGCTGAGCACCCCCACCACAGGGCTAAGAAAGCCGCCTCAATCATACCCCTTTGTGTAACAGCTGATCCACTTTGTAGATGTCATTAACTAGCCACTGGGCCAGAGACAGACAGGAGAGTCCAGCGGTCAGGGCGCTCGCGGGGGATACAGCAGGCCAGGTTCAAGTCTCTACTCCAATGCCAGCAGACCAGGAACTGGAACTTGAAGTGGTTGCGCAGACAGTTTGTCAGGCCTAGGATGGGACTGACAGACAGTGTGTCCACACTGCATTGTGAGCCCGGTATTTCCAAGCTTGTGCATGAGCGGCCACACTGCTTTTAAACCTGGGCTTGCAACTGCCGGACCCAGGGTCTCACAGCTGTGCCAACACGTCCACACTGCATTTCGGGGTCTGCACTCTGACTTGGCTCTGTGGTTTGGACTGTGTCCACACTGCAAAATGAAGGTGCTTGGACTTGAACCACAGCAGGACCAGGGCTGTGATCCACCCCTCTAGCAGGGTCCTAGGCACCAGGTGAGTGCTTGCTGACCTAAGTCAGAGCAATTTGTGTGTGGACAGAAGGGGGTCAGATTCAAACCTGAGTCAGAGCCCAGACATAGTGTGCAGTGTAAACGTACCCTTGGAGTAGGGGCTTGGAGTGGAACTGGACAAGTGCCCTGGCTCCTGGCCGTGCGTGGGGTCTCTCGGTCCCATCCTGGACCTGAGAAACTTCCCCACAAACGTTTCCTTAAAACTGAAACTTGCCCTGGACATTTAGATTCTGATGAATCTGTGTTTTCCAGCCAGCTCTCCACCCCACCCCCTCCTCACTGCGACGTGAGATCCCCTGCTTACACGGCCCAGGAACTCACACTCCGTTTAGCCGCAACATCGCACCGGGAGCTCATGATCAGGCGACAGCCTCCGTGACCCCTCAGTCTGTTTCAGAGCCATTGCTTGCCAGGATACAGTCCGCCCTCTAGCCTGCATTCTTTGCTCCTAGACACACAATCTTGCATTTGGCTGTGTTCAAACACAGGTTTGGATGTTGGAGCGACAAGAGGGAAACAAAGACACAAGCCAGACCTCGGCCGAGCCGTTATCGTCCAGCTAACAGCCACGAGCAGGGAGCTGGGCGCAGTGGAGTTTAAGCAGAGATCACAGCAATGGAAAAGTGCTGTCAGATCCCATGACGCAAGCCTCCTGCAGAGCACGTGTGGAGCACAGCAAATGGATGACAGCTCGATGCCTACGGTCTCTATGGGCACTAGGAATGTGACCCAGGACCCGCTGGGCCGCATCGGACCAGCACCTCATTGAGTGCAGTATTGTGGCCCGATCCCAGCTACCCTACCCCGGTGTTTGCAGCAGGGATGGTGGGAGATGGTTTTAAGTCCCTTTGCATAGTCCCGTCCCCTGTCATATTCTTGGCCTCCCCCTAGCCCCCAGTGTTAGCTAGTGCGGTCTCAGATCTGCTCTAATTCACACTCTGCCCCTTCTGGTCCTGGGGGGCAGAGAATAGCCACAATGCAGTGTGCTCTGGCCATGCCCCAATCTGCCCCATGGGCCCTGGGGGCCATAGAATAGCCACAGTGCAGTGTGCCTTGGCCATGCCCCAATCTGCCCCATGGATCTGGGGGGCAGAGAATAACCACAGTGCAGTGTGCCCTGGCCATGCCCCAATCTGCCCCATGGGCCCTGGGGGGCAGAGAATAACCAAAGCACAGTGTGCCCTGGCTATGCCCCAATCTGCCCCATGGGCCCTAGGGGGCAGAGAATAGCCAAAGCACAGTGTGTTCCAACAATGTTCCCAAGGATCCACGGCATGTTGGGGGCTAGGACCAAACCCTTACCCCAGCTCCACACTTCACGGGAGGGACACTCAAGGCCATTCCCACCCATTTTAATGCCAGTGCAGGATAAAGGGCCTGTGCACAAAGGAGAATTGGAGCCTCGTCTGCAACAGCAGCAGCTGCTTCAGAGGAAGGTGCAAGAACCCCCTCACCCCCAGGCCATGATGGCATATTGTTCTGAGAGGAGAAGTTCCTGCCAGACCCCTAGGTTAGTGGGTTGACATACGCCCTGAAGCATGAGGCTTATATCCCTTCTATTAACAAATCTCCTATTCTTGTTTTCCATATAAAACTAACCCTTTATTAAAATCCTGCTATGCTCTGGCCTTAATAAAATCCTGTGGCAGGGAGTTCCACAGGATACTATGATAGCGGTGTGTGTCTCTCTCTTCCTGCCTCTTTCACTGTTCCACCCTTCACCAAGCCAGCAGCCAGAGGTGGCTTCAGATTCACAGTGCCTCTTAGCACAAGCTGTCCCAGAAGAGCAGAGATGGGGAAGCATCCGAGTCCCATTCTCTTCTTCCGCAGTGGGACGATGAAGGCAGGAGCTGGCTTCACTAGGACTGTACAGCTCTCCCCCATGCTCCAAATCTGCACTTGACTTGCAGGTTTAGCCCTGGGGCTAGTAAATCTCCCAGCCTGCCCATGGTGGCTAGCATATCCAACACTGCACTAGCCTCTGAGGCAGAAAGGCTGGAACAGCTGGAGGCAGCACTGGCCAATGGATATGGCTCTTAGCTCTGTCTCTCCTTCTGTCTTGTCTCTTTAGGATTATGAGCTCTTCAGTGCAGGTGCGTGTGTCTGTGCAGTGCCTGGCGGGGAGGCGGGGGCTCCAGGAGGGGCACTGTGATAGAAAGTGACATGTCCTGCATTGCCAATTCTACGTGGTGCTTTTCCACAACCCCCTGCTCCCCGGAGTCATGGGAGAACATCGGCTTCCATGTATCTCCCCTCAGTACAGTGAGGGCTTGCCTAGATAAACCCCAGATGTGTCTGTGGGGCTGTTGGGAGGGCAGGCAGAGCTACCAAATGGGACCCCAAAGGCTCCACGAGGAGCCCACCACCCTATTTCAGTATCTGGGATAGCATAAGGCCCTCTCACGCTTTTGGGGGAAGCCGACTTGCGTTTTGAATGCTTGGGGCTGACAGCACCCCACAACTGAATGGGAGATGGGGGCCAGTGGGGCAGACAGGCTTCGGGGCATGGGGAACCTTGCTCTTCATCATGAAATCTCAAAGGGCTTTACAAAGGAGAGCAGGATCACTGCCCCCATTTTACAACTGGGGAAACTGAGGCAGGGTAGCTCACCTACAGTCACCCAGCGGCTGAGCCAGTGCTTCAGCCGCTAGGCCGCACTGCCCCCAGCTCAGGAAAGCACCGGCCCAGCGCGCTAGCATCGCTGAGCAGCTGAGGCTGGGAACCATTGTACTAAGCTGCTCTTTATGGCCGGTCCCCACGGTGTCGTTCAGAGCAGACTGCATGACTGGTAGTTGCAGAGGGCTCCTTTAACACGCTGGATTCTGATCGCCAGCAGCGCCCGGGGAACTGCAAGGTTTAATAAGCTTGTGCTTTGTATCGCTTCTCTCAGCTCTCTCTCTCTCTCTTGCATACCCTTAAAGAAGCTGCCATTCAGCATTCGCTCCACCCAGCCCCTCCCCACGCTGCCAAGAGGAGAGCAGATGAGGAACCATAAAAGTCTATTGGGTGGAAGCAGGGCTCCCCTTTCTCCACAGGAAAATTCCTCTTGGACAGTCAGGGCTGCTTTCCCGACCGGAGAAAGGGGGCGGCTGTACAAACAAAAAGGAATGGTTGGAGACATACGTTATGCACACACGTGTGGGTAAGAAACACCCGCACAGAGGAAACCACACAGCTCGTAGGCCAACGTTTCACGCCAGCATTCAGGACTGTTGGGTTTTTACTCCCAGCTGTGTGAGAGAGTGGTTAGAGTCAGGGGAATTGAAAACCAGGACCCCTGGGTTCTATTCCAGCTCAGAGGAGAGTGTTATCTAGTGGTTAGAGCAGGGGGCTGGGAGTAAGGACTGCCGTGTATCCCAGCTCTGCCACTGACTCACTGAAGGACCTTGGGTGAGTTACTGTCCCTTCTCCGTGCCACAGGTTCCCTCTGTAAAACATGGGGTGGGGCCCTAAAACTAACCCACTTTGCGCCCTGTGGCCAAAGAAGGCCATACAAATAGGAAGCATTAAATGATTTTTTTTAAAAAGAACTTAAATAAACTTCCCATTGCTTATAAGTGCATCTCCCCCACCCCCTCCAATTCCAGGTTTACAAAGGGAGTTAAATGCCTCATGATGCAAAAAGGCACCTAGTGGGATTTTACAAAAGGGTTTAACCAGATGAAGTGCCTAACTCCCATTGGCAGTCAAAGGATTTAGATTCCTCCTTCTGTGAACTTGAGCAAGGCTCACTTCTCCAGCTATACAACCGGAAGAGAGGAGCTAGGGGGATAAACATTTGTCAGGGCCTGTCAGACACTGAGGTGCTGCTGTTGACGAGCGCCCTACATGCACCCAGACAGACTAGAATAGAAAATGCCACTAGAGCAAACGGTAGCGTCTGACACCAGCTCTGCCCTGGGTAGATGACTGAACAACCCAGCACCTCACTCAATGTACGGGATTGGAATTTCCTAAAGGAGTTAGGCATGTGAATTCCATAAGCAGCCAATTCCCCTAGATTCCCAGCCTTAATTTCTGAAATGAGATTTAAATGGTTAGAACAAGAGCTTGCCAAAAACAAAAAAAAACCTCAACCAGGAGCTCCCATAGCAACATTTAATTCCTGCAAAGCTTTCATTTCACTAACACGGATAAGAGCAACAGTTGTTTTGGGTGGTTAAAATTAACACACACATTTTGACGAAGCACGAAAATTCTTGTCTTCTAAGCCTCTCAAACCAACTTTTAAATGACCATTCATTCCAGGCGGTTATTGATTCCTATCTCATGGAGGAGCGGGGAAATACAACAGCCTATCTCAGAACAAAAATCCAGGTGGGTTTAATTTGATGGAGTCTTGAATGAGCATTGATAGCAATCTAAATCCAGAAGGGCCCATTGTGACACGTACTATGACCTATATAACCCCCAATGAATTCCTGTTTGAACTATCGCAGATCTTTTAGAAAAACATCCCCTACTCAAAAGAAACCTCAGCTCTGGAGATGAGGAAAAGACCTGGGTGGAAACAGGCTAGGTTTCTTACCAGAAGAGTTTCTTTAATTGGCTAGTTATGGGGAAATATATATGGAGCGGGGGAAAATTTCTCTTTTTGGGTGGGTACTGGAGTGGCTTTTTTTCTTCTAATCCAAATGTTGTTGTGTGCCCTATTCTCTAAGTAGTCTTGAGCAGTGCTTAATGTGTGCCAGGGCTTCGCAGGGCTAAGTCCCAGCACCTGTAGGTTGGCAGTTCATAGCCCTGCGTCAGTCATTGCTTGAGCCCCGGCACCTCTTCCATTAGAAATTAAGCACTGGTCTTGGGCCAGGGCAAGTGATAAATAAAATGTGAATCCACGTATTTTAATCTTGCTAGATGTGTTGTGTGTGGGTCATATACCTAGAAATGATCTTTTCCCAATTAGATTACTGGAGACCTTAGAGGGATTTGCACATGGTGCCTGGATCCAAACGACTTTTTAAAAACTGTTACATCATTGCTTCTCACAGGCATTACACCATGGATGATTTAGCCACTGCTATACTTAGAATATCCCTGGCTGTGCATTCAGTATCTTCTCTGTGGCTTTCCGCCCCCTTGGTAGGTTTTTTTTTCCGCCTTCTTAATTACAAGGGATATTTGCATAAAAGCAGATTCTTTTGTTCCTGCAGCATTTAACAGCTGCTAATGCCTCCACCTGAATGAACCACAATCGGCTGCATGGCATGGCGTGGTAATCTTTTCAGCAAGCCACTGACATGCTCAAGAAAGATAATCTGGAGAAAGGTCGATGGTGGCTGAGAGCTTCCCAGCAACAGCAGAGATAGAACCCAGGGCTCCCTGCCACAAAAGCCTATCTGGGCAGAAGGAGAATCTCCCATGAGGTAGGTGTTAGCAGTATAGGGCGTGTGACACGCAGCAGAGCTGTTCCACATCTATCCAGAAGAGGGCAATGCTGTGAAATTGTTACACTATTCCCCTAATGGATCTCAAACCTTTTCACAAGCTGGGCACACTTAGCAGCAGCATTCGAACGCAGACACTTCCGGGGTGGAGGCCTGCGCAGCACAGGGGTGGGGTAGATTTTTGGCCAGTGGCACCAGAGCAGATCTCTACTCTTATTCCAAGATTTTTGGGGTTTTTTTTAGTATCCATCCAGAATACACAAGCTCCCAGCCATGCATCTGGGCCTGCTACTCACGCTCCAGCCTCGAGTCAATAACTTTTCTTTAGCAAGGCTGGCCTTGTGAGGCACTGAGCCAAGTACCAGGAAACCAGGTTTCAAGTCCCAGCTCTGCCACAGACTTTCCCTATGTGACCCTGGGGAAACTGAGGCACAGCACTGGCACCGCTGAAAAATGGGGTGCTGTGAAGATCAAGTGCTCAGTTGCCATGGTGATGGGCTTGCACAGTTGCCATGGCGATGGGGACCATACAAGGACCCAGCCAGACAGAAGTGCTGGCTCTGATCCTGATGCATGGGATTCAAGACGGGGACAGACTGAGCCGGAGAAGATGAGATGGGGTACAGCCCTTGCGTACGCTTCCCCAGCTGGAAAGGGGGGCTGAGGTCATTATGAGTGGATCCAGAAGCAAATAAGAAGCTCTGCTGGATGTATGAGCCAACTTTTGTTGCCACGTGGGCTTCATTTTTCTTCTTTCTTGTTTTTTTCTTCTCTGAGATCAGGGCCCCTCACGCCGGGCGCTGCCCAGACACACAGCGACCAAGATCAGGGCCCCTCGCGCCGGGCGCTGCCCAGACACACAGTGACCGAGATCAGGGCCCCTCGCGCCGGGCGCTGCCCAGACACACAGTGACCGAGGAAGGGAGGGGATAATGGAGTCTGAGTTGGGGTCAGATGAGGAGGGGGCTCCCTGAAGTAATGGGGCCCATCCTGGCGCCAGCAGCTTCCCCTGCCCCATCCATCCCCATGCACCGATTCACCAGGTCGGGCTCCCTCCCCCGACAATCCAGGCCGGAGTTTCGATCCTTTCCGCCCAGCCCCCCTCCCCCAGCAGTTATGGCCCATAAGTAATAAAGCAGAGATAAGGCAGAGGAGGGAGGGATGGGGCGAGGCTGAGCACCAGGCAGGAGGCTGCCCCGCTGCACCCCGTCAGCATCCCTCCACCAGCGGGAATCAGGGCACGGGAGGGTCAGGCAGAGGTCCAGTCCGCCCCCCGCAACCACCGCCAGGCCCTGCTCCATGCAGAGAGCTCTCAGCCCTCGCCCTGCCCCAGGATTTACAACCCAGTGGGGATGGGGGGGCTGCTCAATTACCCCTCTAGAATCACCCCCCCTGCCATCCAGACTGGGATTTTGCCTCCCCCCCCCGCGGGCACGGCACAGACACGGCGGGAGCAGCTCGCCCGCTAGGCAGGATTATTGCCCCAATTTTACGGCTGGGGAGCGCAAGGCCCAGGGACAGGCAGCGCTTCAGCCCTGGATCCCAGCCCCAGTCGGTCGTAGCGCACAGCTGCGAGATCAAAGAAACGAGGAGCAGAGGGGAGAAACCAGACTCCTGGAGGAAAGGCAGCCCCAACGGGTAGGTGCGGACGCTGCAGCCGGGGCCGCGTGGCTGGCTTTGCTTTGTCTCAGCAGCTCTCCCGAGGAAACCCTAAACCAGGGCCGCTCCAGACGCCAAGCCGCAGCCTCGTGCACCGTCATGTCTCAGGCATGAGCCGACCTCAGCTCGGCGGCCGCCGGCTCCACCGTCGCCCATTCCAGACGGCTCACGTGTTTCCCCTGCCGATGCTCCGGCACTCCCACACGCCCCAGCCCCGTCTGGAAGGCAGAGGACAAGACCCGCGAGAGCACAGGCCAGACAGCATGTCGTGGAGACCCGGCCAGCCAGGAATGGCCAGGCCAGAGCTAAAGACACTGACAATGCGAAATCGTACCTAGCCACCGGCACTCCCCGCAGGAAGCTCACCACGCTGGGTGGGGGAAGGGGTGGTCCTAACTTCCATCAGCCAGGGCATCTCCCAGAGGATGCTCATCACACCTTGCTGGGATGGTGTCAGAAGCGCGCGCGCACGCACGCACACGGGTGGGGGGGGGTCACAACTGTACAGGAAACAGGTTGCCCATCCTCTGAGAATTTTCTATTTTTCCCGTCCCAAATCAGGATGAAAAGCCAAAACCCTGAAAACTTTCCCCACCAGCAATCCAAGCAGAAGACGACAGCTGGGTCCAATCGAAAGGTTTCGTGTTGACTGAAACCTTTTGTATTCTTATCCGTCTGGTTTACGTTTCTTTTGTCTTCCTGTAAATTAAACTTCAAATTTCCATTTCGGCCCCCAAAAATCTCTGGAACCGTCTCGTTTTGGGAAACGTCACGACAGGGATGTGCGGACAATTCCTGACTTCCTCCCCAGTCAGGAAGTTTGTCAAACCCAAAACTTTCCCACAAAACGTTTCAGGTTTTGATGAATCAGCGTCTCCCTGTGAAAAAAATGTTTTGCCAAAGAACCCCCAGCCTGCTCCTGGGGGTGCAAGGAAAGGGGCCCCCCACCTTGGGAAGGAACCCCAACCCAGCCAGAAGATTAAGACCAAAGAGTGGCAGGGAATAGGATGGCTCAGAGCGTGACCCCCATGCAACACCAAGGGGGCGGAGTCACAGCACTGGGGCGGGGCCAAGAAGGTGCCCTATGCAAAGCTGGGCCCAGCACCCTGGATTGCTTTGCCCTGCCACTGATGGGAGGGGTGGGGGGAGTGAGTAGGACTCAAAGGCCTGAAGTCCAGACAGCCTGTTCTCTGGCTGACTCGCCCGCACCGTAGCTCCGACAGTCTCGGGGCAACAGCAGGACTTGTCGGCCCGTTATCCCACTGCTGGAGCACTGTTAGCAGCACCAAGGGTTGTGTCTGCTGTGGGAAGGCATCCGGATCTGACTGCAGCCTCGTCCCCGGGGCTGCACGGCTCCATTGCCGCAACGCAAGGTCTAAGGAATAGCCTCGAGAGCAGCTCACTCCAGGCCCATCAGAGGATCTCATCACTATGCAAAGCAGACGCCTCTCATTGGCTGCCGTCTGCTCGCCCCATTAATCCCCTGCTGGAAGACGCTGCCAGGCTTTTTGACAGTGGTTCTG
The DNA here is from genome assembly GCA_007922155.1 of Mesoclemmys tuberculata. Classification (NCBI taxonomy): domain Eukaryota; kingdom Metazoa; phylum Chordata; order Testudines; family Chelidae; genus Mesoclemmys; species Mesoclemmys tuberculata. The sequence continues at coordinate 3,355,184 of ML675698.1, read as the reverse complement.
CAAACACGAAGTTGATTTAATTAAATTGGGGGGGCAAAGACGCAGCAAAATCTTTTTATTAAATCAGTAAATAGCTGGCAATGCCGGAGCCAAAAGGGGGGGCGGGATGGGTAGGCTGAGATGTATCCAGCCTAGCAGGAAGCTACGGCCCTGGCAGCAGCATTAGGGACCAATAACACCAAACAATACCTGGTCAGAGATGCAAACAGTCCCCATGGCTGAAACCAGCAAGCCAGGGCAACAAAACTGTGGAGGGCCTTGCAAGAGGGTGAGGGCAGGATGGATAGAGCACAGGGGAGGAGGAATCAGGACTTCTGTGTTCTACCCCCAGCTCTGAGAGGAGAGTGGGGTCTATGCTTACAGAAGAGTGATATGGTGCCTCGAGTTCTGGGTTCTGTTCCTGGCTCTGACACTGATTTGCTGGGCACGTTACTCCCCCTGTCTGTGCCTCTGTTTCCCCCGTATATAACATTGACCAAGGTCATTGCTGGGAGGAAGCTCATCAAGCCACTCAAGTCCTAGTTGCCCCTGCTGCAGCAATGCTAAGAGTCATTAGATTAGAACATGGGGATGGGGGTGAAGTTATTTGCTACATCATGTCAGACTCCCCCTGGCCCCTCCAGCACGGCACCCTGCCACCAGCACTAGTCAATGTCCAACGCTTCAGAATCAACCATGCTCCTGGCTGAATGCACTGCAGAGCAGGTGAGGAATCCCCTTCCTGACCCTGCTCCAGGGACCAGCTCTTGCCCTGGAGCATGACCTTGCTTACCCTAACTCTCCCCGAAGGGGCAGCGGTCTGGAGAACAGCACAGCAGTGCTGTCCATCTGTCTGTCCTGCTGAGACAAGGAAGGGCCCAGATTCACCCAGGGAAGGACTCCAGTGAAATAAGCTTTAGAAGCCACTTTTCAAGGGATAAGCTGGGCCCGCAGGCCCAACAGGCACAAACTCTGGGCAAAGGTGAGCAGCTTACTACACAAGTGACACAAGACCCATATACCAGATCCCACACAACATCCCCCAACCCCACTCCAGGAGCCACTGTGGACAGTTGCTTTGGTACTGCAGGGTCATAGGTTAGAGCCACCCCATATGCCAGGGAAAGGCAGCCTGTCTTATTCCCCTCCCCGATGTGGTCTCCTCAGACCAGAGAGAGATTTGCCCTGCCCAGCAATTACTGCTACAAGCTGAGCTCCAAGGGGCAGGGCACCCTTGTGAGGAAGCTCACCACATCGCTGACCTCTTCCCAGCTACGCCACTGCTGTGAGGAAGCTCACAACCCCAGCCCCTCCCAGGAGAGGGCACCACCATGCGGAATCTCACCACGCTTCTGCCAGCCCCTTCCTGGCTAGGACACTGCCGCAAGGAAGCTCGCCACACAAAGGAAGTGCTAGCTGACTGGCACAGGGACATTGGGGTCACGGAGGAACCTGCTGCTTCTAAAGGGTGACTGGACAACTGCATGTTTGTGAGCGACCCACCCTCTTCTGCCACCCTCACTGAGCAGCTGAGAACAAGGTGGGGGAGGACACAGCCCACGCACCAGCTGAGCTGACAAGCTCTGCCAGACAGACGGACACCCTGCCCCCAAGAGGACTCTCCATAGCACTCCCCGAAGCTGGCAGGGAATTGGATGGACAGGAAAGACACTGCACATGGCTTTTCAAACACTTTCTTGTGCCACACGAGGCAGAGACGGGTGGAGGGGACACGTCCCACGACAATCCTCCTTGTAACCAAAAAAGCGCCCCCTCCACCCATGCCGCCATGGCCACCCCGCCCCCTTTCCTTGCCAACTTCAGTCCCTTTCGTTGCAGGAAGAAGGCTTGACCTCACACAAGTACCAGCTGGATGCCAGCTTAACACAAGGCAACCCGGGAGCCAGCTACGATTTCACACCCGCTGCAACGGAGGTAGTGGAGCGAAGTTGACTTACTCCAGCTTGGAATCTGGCCCCATTGACTCTAATGGAGTTACAGCCAATTTACTCCAGCTTGGAATCTGGCCCCCGACTGTATGGTCTTTGGGCAGGGACGCTCTATGACTTGTCTGCGCAGCGCTCAGCTCGACGGGGCCCCGATCCCCTGTCAGCATCCCCCAGCTGCTACCTCAGCACAAAATACCTGTCTGACCTCTGCAGCATGATGCAGAGAAACACCTCATTCGCCATCTCTGGTCTCCCCCTAGCTGCCCTCTCCCCCCCACCCCGCCCCTTCCACACACACAGGCTCCAGGATCTTTCCATTCCAGCTGCACAGGAACGAGAAGACAATGGGTGCTTAGTCTAATTTGTTAATTGCAAGACAGCCCTTCCCACACCCGTGGCACTACCACATTAGCACTGGAGCTGGGCACAGACTGAATTCTGTTACTAAAGATGCCAAGACAGAAATTATCAATGGTCTATCTAATCCAGTGTCCCCACCACCTCCTTCCTTGCTGTGACAGATCAGACTAACAGGCCAGTCTAGATCCAGAGTCTCTCCTGGAGAGCACAGAGGAAATGGACGTAACTGTGCCATTGAATTTGATGCCAGTGGAAAAAGGATTCCTTCCTGACCACTAGCCAGTGATCAGACCTGAAACACAAGAGTGAATGGCCTTAAACATCTTATCTTCTAGGCAGCACTGGGGGTTTTGTATTAAAAAACAATCTCGACTTTTTCCCCAACACCTACCCAGGTACTGTGCACTGGTACCATCCTGTGACAAGGAATTCTGCAAGTTAATTTTGTGCTGCACGGGAGAGAATTAATTTTATTCTGCTTTCAGATCATTGCTTCACAATTTCACATGCCCCCTTTTTCCCCATCAAGTTTGTCTCCATTCCAGAGGTGTCAGGCATACCCTCCTTTCTTTAGCTCCCAGGAAAACCGCAACGCTAAAAGCCCAGGTGCTATTATACTTAACAGAAAATCTCCCAAATAATGGCTCATGATCACACAATAAATCAGTACTTTGTTGCTTATCGTATTTATGCAAGTTCATACAAATCAGGAAGGAAAGATGGCCTGGGTTGCTGGAGCTGGGAACACAATCCAGAAGTCCTGGCTCCCAGCCCCTTGCTCTAACCACTAGACCAGTGGTCCCCAAACTTTTTACATCACACACCCTCTTACCCCTGTCCATGCCCCACTCAAGCTGGGGATGGGAGCAAGGTGTGGTCAAGGGATGAGGCTGGGAGTGGGAGCCAAGGCTGGGGCCAGGCACAGCAGTCAGTGGACTCCAGCAACCAGGGGGCCGTGGGGACACAGCCAGGCCAGGGGTTCCAGCCAGGGGGCTGGGCGCCAGGGACCTGCAGCCAGGTCAGACACTAGAGGCCAAGACCACAGCCAGAATCGGGGTCTGGATCAGGGGTTATGGCAAGGGGGCTGGGCTGGGAGTGGTGGCTGGGGGACCAGGAGTGGAGCAGATGGCGCTCCCTCCCCCGCGCCTCTGTGGGTCAGGCCCAGGCCCTGCCGCACACCCCCCTCAAGGTTCCTCCACGCACCCCTAGGAGGGGCACGCCCCACAGTTTTGGGGCCTCCGCACCAGACCCCACCCCCTTCCCAAAGCTGGGGATAGAACCCAGGTATCCTGGCTCCCAGGCCCCTGCTCTGACCACACTGCAATGGAGAAACTGGACAGATCAACAGATCCCAGCCACAGGGCAAGAGACAAGGTAAGCTAGGGCATGGCGGTGCCAGCAGCTGGAGACAGGCACGGCCGCCCGGGCCCCTGAGATGTTTCTATGAAACGTACAGGTACACAGGAAGGGGAGGGGAGGCCTCCTGCTCACCTGCCCCAGGAAACAGGGGCTCCCCCACCCCAGAAACCCCCACACTGCTTAGCTAGGGGGCTCCCCCTGCACCCCCATAACAGCCCCATACCCCACACTGCATAGCTAGGGGGCTTCCTCCGCACCCCATAACAGCCCCGTACCCACACTGCATAGCTAGGGGGCTACCCCGCACCCCATAACAGCCCCGTACCCCACACTGCATAGCTAGGGGGCTCCCCCCGCACCCCATAACAGCCCCGTACCCACACTGCATAGCTAGGGGGCTTCCTCCGCACCCCATAACAGCCCCGTACCCCACACTGCATAGCTAGGGGGCTCCCCCCGCACCCCATAACAGCCCCGTACCCCACACTGCATAGCTAGGGGGCTCCCCCGCACCCCATAACAGCCCCGCACCGCACAGCGGGGTCTCCCCCCCGCACCTCATAACAGCCCCGCACCGCACAGCGGGGACTCCCCCCGCTCTCACGCACCGCCCCGCACGGCCGGGCCGGCCCCGTCGGCCGAGACAGCCGCCGCGCTCTGGGACGCGGGACGCAGCCCCCGGCCCCGCGTTCGCCCGGCCAGCCCCGGCGCCGCGCCCCGGATCCCCGCCGCCGGCCCGGCCCGGCGCTGCGGACCCGGGCGGGACTCACCAGCTGCTCCTCGGGGTCCGGCTCCCCGGCGCTGCCCGGCTCGGCCGCCTGCTCGGCGGGCTCGGTGCCGAGGCGCAGCGCCTGCCGCACCCGGCGCTCCTGGCGCTCCCGCAGCAGGTGCAGCTCGCACAGCCCGGCCAGGCCGCCCTCCAGCCAGCCCCGCAGCCGGCCCCGCTCCGGGCTCACGGGGAACGAGAACGCCCGGATCATCGCCCCGGCTCGGCGCGGCGCGGCTCGCGCTGCTCCCCGCGGCCCCGCACAGCGCCGCCGACCCGCTCCGGCTGCGGCAGCTCCGCGCTGTCACCGCCTCATCTGCATAGCCGCCCCCCCAGACGCCCATTGGCTCTCCCGCCCGGCCTCATCTGCATAACC
>ML675698.1:3339452-3349538 GCA_007922155.1 Mesoclemmys tuberculata | reverse complement strand
CAATAACCCCCAGTGCACCCCACAAAGCCCCTCCTCCCCAATAACCCCAGTGCACCCCCCACTACTCCCTCATCAGGCCCTCCTCCCCACCCTCCCTGCCATTCACTCACCCAATGGACACCTGGTGCAGCCCCCCCCCATCCCTGCCACCAGTGCACCCCCACAAACCCGCTCACCCATGCACCCCCTCCCTATTACACCCTCCCACAAACCTCTTCTCCAATGCCCCCCCGCCCTGCTCTCTGCCCCCTTCCCTCCTTCCCCTCCCCAATGCACCCCCCCGCTAATCAATCCCCACCCCCAGTGCTCTCTGTCACCCCCATTCACACCTCCCCCAGTGCACCTGGCCAAGGCAGCCTGTGCCCCCCTCATCCAGCCCCCTGCACGCTTCTCCACCTCCTCCCTGTGCACCCCATTCAACCCCTCCCCCATGCATACTGTGCCCCCCATTTAACACCACCCTGCTGTGCCAGGTGGGCTGGACCAAGCTGGGCTGGACGTGGCTGTGGTAAGTTGTCGCTGCGAGGACAGCTCTTCCCAGAGTGCAACAGGCCAGACGGGCCCATGCTGGTCAGATCTGGAGATCAACTGACGCCTGTACCGCACGGGCCAGAGAACGAACTCCCGTCTGAATGGGAGCAGGTCTGCTTGTAGCATGGCCCATCTCGAGTTTAAAAGTGTCTGGGATGGAGACGCCACCCGACCCCAGTCCGTTGTGCCAATGGCTAATTGCTGTCATCGTTAACGTTTGACGCCTCATTTCCCGTCTGAAGTTGTCCAGCCACTGGACCACGCTAGCCTGTCCTCTGCTGGCCTGAAGAGCCCCTTATTCACCAGCTGTGCCCCACAAGGTGCTGAGAGGTGGGGACCCCGTTACCGTTGCCTTCTCCTTGGCGGAGGAGAACGGTGAGAAGGGCCGGGACAAGCCCAGGAAGAGAAGCAGTGATGGGGGAAGATGCCTTAGTCCAGTGAGGCCAGAGCTGCGCAGGCTCGGGGGCAGGAAGGCTGCCCCTTTCCCAGTGCGGGGGGGAAGAGCTCAGGGGGATTTAACCAGCTCCAGCGGGGTTAGGGCTGGGGCAGGGACTGAAAAGGATCCGTGTCCAGAGGTCGAGCCGGGATCAAAACGCTGCAGCTGCCCCTGGTTAATTTCTAAGGGGATTTCGTGCTAGTGAGGGTGCTGGCATTGCAACCCTAAGCCCCCAGCCCACGGCCTGCTCCCCCAGTGACCTGGCCTGCTTCCCCAGTACCCGCCAGTCACCCCAGCACTAGCTTTGGGCCCATGCAGTTGTAGAAGCTGATACCCCCCTCTGGTGGTCAGAATATGTCATGGCCGCACAGGCACGGGGAAAAGGCCTCTTTTAATAAACCCCTGCTAGTCCCTAAGGGTGTCAGGGATGGAAATAGAACCCAGGAGTCCTGACTTCTAGCCCTCCCCCCCATCCCATCTAGACTCTACTCCTCTCCCAGAAACTTTCCAGACTAAGAACAGCAGAATCAGACGTGTCCATGCTGGTGTGAGCCGTGGCTTACACCATCGCAGCCCATCTGTACAAGGGATTTGCACAAGCACTGCTAAATGCAGGGCTCACAGCCCGACATAGACTCGCAGACTTTCAGGTCAGGAGGGACCATTGTGATCATCTAATCTGACCTCCTGCACAACGCAGGCCACAGAGCCTCGCCACCCACTCCAGTAACAGACCCTAACCTATGACTGAGTTACTGACGTCCTCAAATCATGGTTTAAAGACTTCAAGGTACAGAGAATCCACCAGCAAGTGACCCGCGCCCCATGCTGCAAAGGAAAGCAAAAACCCCCAGGGCCTCTGCCAATCTGCCCTGGGGGAAATTCCTTTCTGACCCCAAATATGGTGATTAGCTAAACCCTGAGCGTGTGGGCAGGCCTCACCAGCCAGATACATGGAAAGAATGCTCTGTAGTAACTCAGAACCCATCCGTCTAAAATCCCTTCATAGACCACTGGGTATATTTACCGCTAGTCGTCAAAGATCAGTTCATTGCCAAATTGGGCTGTCCCATCAGACGTCCCCTCCAAAAACTTATCAAGCTCAGTCTTGAAGCCAGCTCAATTTCTTGCCCCCGCTGCTCCCCTTGGAAGGCTGTTCCAGAACTTCACTCCCCTGATGGTTAATTAGACCTGCGTCTAATTTCACGTCTAAACTTCCTGATGGCCAGTTTATAGATAAAGCCTTGAGCAGTTTCTAGTAGGACAGCGTCAAGACTACCACCCCGGCAGGCTCCCAGAGGGCTCAATGGGCCACGAAGACTGACTGTCTAGCAAGGATGAGGCAGACGGACAGGTAGGCATGTGGTAATGCTACGGATCCCTGATCTTTGGCTCTACGAGTGTGATCCAAGGAAGCTTCTGCATTAGCTCTGTAACTGTAGCCAAGTCACAAACTGATAGGAGCTTTGCCATCGAGGGGGATGCTCTGTTAGGGTTAAAACAACGAGAGTCCTGTAGCACTTTAAAGACGAACAAATTTCTGCAGGCATCTGACGAAGTCGGTTGCAGCCCACGAAAGCTTATGCCTACAGAAATTTGTTAGTCTTCAAAGTGCTGCAGGACTCTCGTTTTTGCTGCATACAGACTAACATGGCTCCCCCTCTGGAACTGTTTGGTTTAATGCATGTTATAGCGCATGGTTTAAGCATGTCTCAGACCTATTGACAAATCAGGGAATTTTGGGACTTTTCAATGAGACATTTTCCCATCCAGAAAAGGTAATGAATCAAAAACCAAAACTGTTTGCAGGTCGAGGTCAATTCTGACAAATTTCTTGACTTGAAAAAAATGGTGAAGAAAAATGTAGACGTTGTCAAAATATCCTGTTTTGACATCTGAATGGACCATTTCAGTTTCCGGTTTGAAAGGACTTTTCCTTTAGATATTTAGGCTAATTATAGTTTAAACCAAAATGAAGAATGTTCAGAAATGAAACGTTTCCATCGACCCGAACTCAAACCAGTGCTGGCTTTTCAGTTCGCAAACTTTTTTGAGATTTGGACTCTTCAGTGCCATTCAAGATGGAGAAATTCCACACAATAGTGACTGCTTTCCTGGGAAGGGGAAACCATTTCTACGTGCTGGTCCCCAGGTACCCACCAACGTACCCACCATGGTAAGGGGGAGAGAGGCTGGGAATACATTCACACTGGAGCAGGAAGGAGTAGACGTTCACACACTAGCTGTGATTGAGTTAGCGCTCGAAAAATAGCAGTGCAGCCATAGCAAGGGCAGGGAGTACATAACGAGCATCTCGCCCAGGATCAAAGTTTTGTATCTGGCCACCGGGAAGCCACTGTGGTCTTTAGCACACTAGCTTGATCAGTACGTCTACCTGAGGCAGAAATGATACCTGCGACTCCAGCATGCAACAGACATGCCCTGTGAACCTTTCAGGGCATGGCATGGGACCACGTGCAGCATCCAGCGCAACAGGGCCTGATGCGACCCCTCTCTGGGGCCCGCTGCTGCTCCTGTAACGCGTCAGTCACAGCCCAGGGGACAGTGACACCACCTGCAACCGATTTTACAGGCAGGTAAATCCTGTGACTCCCTGAACGTCCATCGTCTTGGGCCCCGGCGGATCCAGATCTTTGCTGCGCCGTGTACCTGAATGAGTTTGCTTGTGGCTCTGGTGTGTGCGTGGCGTGGAGGAGCATGCTAGTGCATCTCGTGAGTGAGCAGAAAGGACGAGGCTCAGGATCCTGGATGTTACCATGGTCCTTCGTCATTAGCTGGGCACTCACCACGCAGCCTGTACCACAGACCACAGCCAGCAGCATCTCGCGTCATCCACGCCGCACCGCGACCCGTTGGAAAGAGGCCCAGACTGTCAGCTGTCTAACAGGGCAAAAGCCATCCGTCTGTTACAGAAAACGGGTTGGAAAAGTTGGCAACGATCCAGGGGGGATCGTTTAAGGTAAAAGGGCCGCAGGGCCCCTGGGAACGTCAGGGGTCGGCATGCCAACAGGTTGAAAGAGTCTAGAAACGGGAGGAAACGCTTGAAGTCACCGGGAGGCATTTCAATGGATTGGTGGCGCTGCCAGCCTGGCATGGAGTGTGTTTACCTGGGGGTCGGCTCTGCCAGCACAGCGACTGCCCCCCCCATCTCCTAGGAGCCCAGGACCCCCACAACACCACTGGGCTTTTCTCATCCCGGGCCTGCTCGGCGTCTCCCCATTCGTTCTGGTGCCAACATCCCCCTTCCCCTCACTAGCTCGTGCCCCCCTTAAATGGGATCCCCCCTTGCAATGGGATCTGCCCGCAGCCTGGGTTTGAGACGAAACAAGCCCGGCTCTCTCCACCTCCTCTCCTCAGCTCAGCGCTCCGTTGCCCTGATCGGTCTCTGTAACTGCTCCAGCATGAATGCCTCTTTCTCCAGCTCCTGCTAAATCCTGAACACTGGGAGATTTGCTCCCTGCCGTCCCCCCCCGCCGCGCCCACATGTGTCACTTTCACTGCCCTCATTATTCCTCCTCCCTCCTTTTGACAGCTGTGTAATAAGCATCTTCTGGCTGCACCATCTGGTGCAACTCCAGCGTCTGCAATGGCACCGTGAGCCGGTGACCAAAAAGGCAGCTGAAAGCAGGCAGTAAAGAGCCCCAACTGTGCTATGAGTTTGCCAGGTCTTGGGATGGCTGCTCAGCCCGTGGGCTGGGCCTGTGTTTCTCCAGCAGCGAGGCCGTGAGTGAGACACAGCGCCGGTGACAGATGCTGCATTTGCTATCTTGGCCATTCTTTGCCCACCCCTTAGTGCAAGTTTGTCTTACAGGACGCCGAACTGGATTCCAGCGGCAGCTTCAGAGGTCCATGCTCCCTTGTTATCCCCTCCCGCCCCGCCCACAAAAAGAACAGGTCATCCCGTTTCACAAGTCATTTAAGAAACTGTCAAACAGGGGCTTCATCTATAACAACAGGCGATAAGATACCGTGTTAAAAGAAACGCCTCCTTTAGGACTTCAACTGGGTTTTCCTTCTTTTTCAGTGTCTGTAAGAAAAGGCTGAAAAGCTTCTCATCAGAGGTTGTTGCAGCGAAAGTCACGGGCAGGAACATGACGCCCAGCCCCGGCTGCACTGTAGTGCTGTGATAGTGCACAAGGGTTGTGTTAACACCTTATTTCTTGCTGGGGGAGGTGCCCCCTTCTCACCACAATGGGCCCCTCCATTGATGCACCCGATGACGGTGCTCCTGCCCCGTCCCTGGAAGAGAGGGTCCCCCAGCTTCGCTGTTGGAGAATTACATCCTCCTACCCCAGACATTTCCCCTGTCTTCATTTCCTCCCCCCTTGCTCCCCCTAAATAATCCTTTGCCCCCTTCGGAGCACTGCCTGTCCAGTACCCTGTTCTCTGCAGGGCTCCCCCCAGATCCCACACTGCACCTGGGACCCCAGCAAGTAAGAGCGTCACCTCCCCACGACACCCCCGTCTCTGCAGCTTCATTGGCAAGCCGCCTAATCTACCCCTCAGCTGCCGTGGACCCCCTGCCGCTCCGCTCTGGCCTTTGGCATCCCCCCATGGATCCAGCTGCCCCACTCCAGCTCTGTCTCCCCGAAGTTCCTCCCCCTTCTGGTGCCATCAGGGATCCCCCATCCAGCCGGTCACAAGGTCAGAGCAGTGACGGTGCGAGACGCCGGGGAGCGAGGGGCACACGCCACGCAGCCAAACGCCTTCCTCAGGTCACCCTTGATGCTGTCGCTCACGAGGGCGTAGAGGACGGGGTCCAGGGCGCTGTTGAGGCTGGAGAGGGCCAAGGCCAGGGAGAAGGGCAGGTGGAGCCGCTGCTCAAAGGAGCAGAGAGCGCAGTCGTCCAGCACTGTGGAGGCCACCGTCCGCACCAGCAGCAGCAGGTGGTAGGGGGCAAAGCAGAGCAGGAAGATGGCGATCACGCCCAGGGAGAGCCGCTTCACCTTGGCCTTCTGCCAGCCCACCAGCGAGCTGCTGGCCCGCACCCCCTGGAAAATCTTGAAGTAGGAGACTCCCAGGACGAGCAAGGGCAGGGCAAAGCCGGCGGCCACCCGGAAGTAGTTGAAGCGGGCCACACCGGGCTGCAGCGGGTAGCTGTCGTAGCAGGAGGCGCTGGGCAGGTCCTGGGAGCGCAGCGAGATGCCCAGGTGGAAAGTGAAGACGAGGAGGGCCACCAGAGCGCTGGCGCTGGCGGCCACGCGGCGGCTCCGCAGCCCCAGGGAGCGCAGCGGGTGAGCCACGGCCAGGTAGCGCTCCAGGGAGATGAGGCAGAGGAGCAGGACGCTGACGTACATGTTGGAGTAGAAGACGAAGCCGGCGGCGTGGCAGGCCACGCGGCTCAGGGTCCAGCGGTGCCCGTGCCACACGTACAGCACCCACAGCGGGAGGGTGAGCAGGTAGAGCAGGTCGGAGGCCGCCAGACCCAGCAGGTAGACGGCCAGCACGTTGCCCAGCCGCACCTGCTGCACGATGGGCCACAGGGTCAGCGCGTTGGTGGCCAAGCCCAACAGGAAGACGCCCCCGTAGAGAGAGACCACGAGCGCCTGGCCGGCCTGGAAATCCACCCCGCAGCGCGACCCGTTGAACGGGCAGGCGGCGCTGGCGTTCTGCATGGCGCCGGGCGCTGCAAAGGGAGACCGAGGTTAGCAGCGGGGAGAGCCCCCGCCTCGGACAACAGGGTCCTCAGAGCACACGCCCTGCACGCAGCGCAGCGCTCGGCACCGCCAGCAGGGGGCAGCGGGGACACACGCGCTCACACACGTGTGTACGCGCGCGCACACACACACAAAAGCCCGATTCCTGCTTGGTCTCTCTCTCTCTCTCTCACACACGCGTACACACACACGCGCGCGCATACACACAGCAGGGCTCCTCCCCTCCAGCAGGGGGCAGCTGGGACACATGTGCACACACACGCACACACACACACGCACATGAACACGCACATGCACACACGCACACGCACACACGAACACGCACACGGACATGAACACACGCACACGCACACACACACACATGCACACACACATACACACACACGCCGACGGGCTGCCCTTTCCCACTGGCACTGCTTCCCGGGGAAGGGCAACCAATCAGAGCTGCCGCCAGCAGACAGTCTGCCCCCCCCCATACAGAAGTTTTAGGGTAGGGGCAGGAGGGACAGGGATTGTGGGTGGCCCTGCTGCCTCCCCCCCACTATCCCTGCAACAAGCCACTCATGCTCCTCCCCTCCAGGCTGGGGGGAGAAGGGGGCAGGTGAAGAGCCTCCACAAGTGCTGAGGGCGCTGAGGTGCGACTGGGTACAGGTGTGGGGCTGGGGGCAGAATTGACGTAGGGCTGGGGGGCAAGGGGCAGATGTGGGGCTGGGGGCAGAACTGAGGTAGGTTTGGGGGGGCAAAGGGCAGATGTGGGGCTGGGGGCAGAATTGACATGGGTCTGAGAGGCAGAATTGACAAGGGACTGGGGCAAGGGGCAGATGTGGGGCTGGGGGAGAATTGACATGGGTCTGAGAGGCAGAATTGACATGGGGTGGGGGAAGGGGCAGATGTAGTGCTGGGGCAAAAGTAAAGTAAGGGCCAGGAGCGGAAAATGAACAGATTCGGGGCAGGGGGCGCAGAGCGCTGTGTGGCCAGGAAGATGTGCTGCTAATTGCTGGGCTGGGGCCCAGCAGCCATGGAGCGTGGGGCAGTTGTGGGGCTGGGTGGCAGGGCATTCACTAATGGACAGTGCTGGATTTGTGGGGGCTGTTTGCTCCCAGTCACTGCACACTGGTCTCCGTCTATCTGGGGCTGTGCATACATGCATGTGTGCGCCCGTGCCAGGTGAGGTCTCCCTTCTCTCCTTGTACAGCACCTGGCACAACGGGGACCTGGGCCATGACTGCAGCCCCTGGACGCTACCATAATACACCTAAGAGCACTACAGGTGTACAGCACCTAGCACCATGGGGGCCTAGTCCACGACTGGGGTTTCTAACCGCTACCGTAGTATGCCTAATAGCAATACACATGCACATCTCCTAGCACCATGGGGGCCTGGCCATAGGGCGCCTAGGTGCTACTGTGCTACAAACGCACAAACACCTTTTAAAACACACTCGCAGGCTTTTGGGGGCTGCCATGCATGGTGCGGCCAGGGGCTGGCTGGCTGGCGAAGCAGCATCTCCCAGGGTTTCACCCCCAAGCCCGTCGGCTGACTCTGAAAACAGCCGATCCCGCCTGGTGACATCGGCAGCCGTTCCCCAGGTCTCCCACTTCAGCATGTCCACGCACGTCACCAGCAGGTCACGGATCAGCCTCCACCCGGCACGTGCCTCCAGCGGCTCTCGGAGCAGAGAGGTGCGCTGCGGCCGGCCCATTTCCTTTGCCAGCACCATGCTTCGCGGGGGCCTGGTTTCCTGCTGGGGCCACCCAAGCACAAGGCACGTGCGTCAAGAGCCGCAGAGAACATGTGGGTGGCAGCCAGCGTGTGGCTGCGAGTGGGGGCTTACTGGCGGCTGCAGATCTGCAGCTTGTGGCCTCTGGGGGGCGCCATGTGCACTGGGGGGGCACTGACCCCAACTGGGGCATGGTGGCACATGGAGCTGGCAGGTTTTTTGGGGCCGGGGGAGGGAGTGTATGTAGGGAAGCAGGGGGGTCCAGTAGACCGTGCACTGGACTGGGTGTCAGGACTCCTGGGTTCTAGCCTCAGCTCTGGCAGCGGAGGGGCGTGGGGACGTAGTGGTTAGCGTGCGGGAGGGGCAGGGGAATCGGGACTCCTGGGTTGCGTTCCTAGCTTTGTCACGGCCCTGAGCCACGTCACCTCCCCTGTCTGTGCCTCGGTTTCACATACGTGGCAAGGGGGGAATGGGACCGAACCACCCTTGGCCAGGGGTTATCGCTACGGCAGCGCAGCCCCCTAACAGCCAAGTGTTGCGTGTGTGGCACGGCTGCGTGGCTGTGTGTGGGTGCTGCACAGCGGCTGGGGGGGTGACATGTGGTGTCCTTGTTTCACGGCAAGGCGGGGAACAGTGACGTGTGCGTGTGAGCCTGGGGACAGTGGGTGACGTGTGCGGAGCATGTGCATGGCGTGTGGCCCTAGGGAGGGGTGCTGGCTCTGAGAGACGCTGGGGGGCAAACAGACAGCTTGGCTGTGCCCCCATATGGCCCTGAGAGATGGGGAACCACCTTTGTGGGCCTAAGACGGATGGGAGGGAACTTAGCACCCCTCCCCTCTGCCCCATACCTGCCCCTATTTACCCCCCCACACACACCAGAGATCACACGTGCCCTCTCCTCCCATTCAGACCCCCCCGCCTCAAAACCGTGCCCCCTGCAGTTTATTTACATGTGAGGCCCATGAGGGAGGGGGCATCTCGCAGGGAGGGGCTCACTCCTCACTGCCCCCCACACTCCCTCCCTAGCGCCACCAGGCAGACTGCCACGTCCTCTCCCAGACCCTCACCCATCAGGAAGCATGGCCAGCTTGCGGGGCTGTACAGCCGCACGCCCCAGCCCTTTCCTTCCCCTTCCCTGGGACTGATCTCGAGCACCTGGGGGGGCAGGAACATACCGAGCCGGGGCAGAGTCTCTGGAGAGCTGAATGGGAGCCGCCAGCCGGGGGGGGACGCGGGCGCAGGAGCCTCTCAGGGGCACAGGTGCATCCTCTGTCTCAGCTCCTTCGAGTTCTCAAAGGCTCCCCCCAGCAGACATCTGAGTAGCTGAGAGCCCCGCCCGTCCCGCTGTCATTTGCCAGAGGGCGCCTGGCCCGCCCCCTGCCCACAGTCCCACACTAGCCATGCCAAGGGCCAGGATTTCACATACACCAGCAAGGGGCTTTCCAAAAGCTGCGGGGGTGGCCCAGCCCTGGGCCCGCCTGCCCCGACACGTCCTCCGTCCCCCGGGCAGGTGGTGGGCTGAGGTCCGGGGGGGCAGGGCTGGCAGCATGGGAGGGGCTGGGTAATAAGTGCCCATTCCCATCACCTCTGGCCTTGGCAAGAGGAAAACATTTCCTCTTCCAAGCAGCCGTGGGAGGGGCTGGTTCTGCAATAGCAATAACAAACGGCTGCCGCACGGCCACCGTGCACGCTCGCCAAACACCACACACGGCCACCGCAC
>ML675698.1:3306822-3334452 GCA_007922155.1 Mesoclemmys tuberculata | reverse complement strand
GAGTGGGGGTGGGGGAAGGACGGCGGGGCGGGGATGGAGTGGGGGTGGGCCAGGCGCAATAACTCAGATGCGCGCAGCAGGGACAAGCTGGGCGCTGGCTGGGGCCGGGCTGTCCAGGCCAGTGGCCGTGCGGGAAGGCCGGGTGTGGGGGAGGCTGGCCCTGGCGTGCCGGGAAGCGGGGCGAGGTGGGGCCAGGCTGTGGAGAGCCCAGGCCACGCTGCCAAAAATGCGAAGGCAAACAGAGCCGGGCACTCAGGGCGGGGAGTGGCTCCGGGCGCACGAGGGACCCGGCCTGGATCCCTGGCCCGGGAGCAGACCCTGAGCGCAACGCCCCGGGAGGGGCGTAAGGGGGCAGGCTGGTAGCGCGGGAGCTGGGCCAGGGCTCGGCCCGATGCCCCCCCAGGAATGGGCCCGGGGACCTCTCCGAGCCAGGGACAGCCTTTCCGGCCCCCCCTTCCCCATGGCCCCCTGTCGAGTCCCCCGCCTGCACCACAGGACCTCCTGTCAAGCCCCCCCACCCTGCAGCCCTCTAGCACCCCCCAGGTATGAGGTCATCACTGACCCAGCGAGGCCAGGCCCCCCCAGCACCGAGAACAGGCCACGCGTGTCCTGGGCGGGTGGAAACAGCGCGGAAAGTCATGAGCACCAGTACTAGAAACCCCCCCAAAGTAGCGCTTTGCAAGGCAGCCAGATGTGTGTGTGGGGGGGCCGCCAAAACCAGCCCTCCCGCGGGTCCCTGGGGCTACGCTGGCCTTGTGCCGGGGCGGACGGGCTCCAGGGTGACCCCAGGGCTTGGCTACGAAGTCCCCCCCCACCTCCCCCGGCACTTGCTCTCGGTGGTTTCCTGTTTACGTCTGACAGCCGCCGGGGATTCCCAGCAGCAGAGAACTGAGAAACGGGGACAGCCGGTGCCCCCCATGTGCACTGCCCTGGGGGGGGAGGCAGACAGCAGTGGAGCCGGAGGTGGGGGGGCCTGGCAATTCCAGAGTGACTTCTGGGGTGAGGCAGAGTCATTCAGTCATTGGCACCGCCGAGAGCCGGCGTTTCTCAGAAACCCACAGCTCAGAGCCGAGCGTGACGGTTATGACATGTTTTCAGCACATGTCCCTGTGGCCCCCCCTCTCCCCAGGTTCAGGGGTGGGTTTGGCCTTCTTCAAAATGATTTCCCAGCAAACTCTGTCTTTTTCCTCCCCCCTTCTATGGCTGGGGAAAATGAGGCACAGAGCAAGGACGAGATTCGCTTTGGATCACACAATGCATTGAAAGAGTTGCTGGGGGATACCTCCCTTTGCTTAGCCACCACAGCCCATCCACCCCCCCAGCCTCCAGGAAAGACCCCAGGAGTCCTGGCTCCCAGTGCCCCGCATTTATTCCAACCCACGCTGTGACGCTGTCTGGATTAGGGGGCCATTTTTGATATTATCTAACATCAATCTTTCAAAATGACAATAATTTGGCTGGGGTAGGCCTGGCCAGGTACCACTCGAGAGGTTAGACTCTGCTAAGCGTGATGCACTTGTTTACATGTGGGTGTCATGTGGACTGGATTGGGAGGGGGGCACTTCTGTTGTTTGACATTAATATGTCAAAATCCTAAGGATTCGTGTAAGACACGCCATGTCAGGTACTGTCAGAAAGGTTATGATATGCAGAATAAGATGATACTATTTGTGTTCATGTGTAATATGTGTGAGGGAAGTTATGGAGATCTTTGATATACCTACATATCAAACTGTGCTGTAGAAGACACACCCCAGACAGAGAGGCCACAGGACAATAGCCCGCTTAATGGCCCATCAAGACCTTTACAGAAGCCAAAGGCCCAGGAAGAAACTAAAGGCATCCCTGAAGAGTTACCAGGATTGGCCCATGTGACTCTAGACTCCATTTGAGTTCCTGTAAAGTTCCACAAGCCGCATGGCCAGAGGCAGAGGGTATATAAGATCAAACCACAGAAACCATTTTGTCTTTGTTCCTGTCCAGCTGCGGACACACACCTACCCACCTCTGGATCAACACACTTTGCAACTGAACTGAAGGACTTAGACCCATCCAGGTACTGGATGTATACCAGAGGGACTATACAAGCCTGCAACTCCACAATTGTTTTACAAACCTGATGTATATGGACTTTTAAATCATTTGTGTATATCTGATTGCTTTAAGCCTTTAACATTTCTCTTACTGTTTGTTTTTCTTGTATTAATAAACCTTTAGTTTTAGCTACTAAAGGATTGGCTGGCAGCGTGGTATCTTGGGTAAGATCCAAACTTATAGTGAACTGGTCCTGTGGCTGGCCCTTTGGGATCAGAGGGAATCTTTTAGTAAAGAGCATAGAGTTTAAATGACTGGTCTCTTTACTGGACCTGGTGTCAGTTTGGGAGCCAGAGACTGAAATGCAGTAAAGGGGGCTGTGTGTATTTGCACAGGGGCTTCTTGATAACCAGTGTGGGGGAATCGGAAGCACTGTTTGTGGCTGGTTGGGAAGTCTGACTTGAGTGTCACCCACCAGTGCTGGGAGAATCTGCTCTCCTGTTACAGCCTGCCCTGACCCTGGCATTATCAGTGGGCTACCCTGGGCACGGACGGGTCACAGCGGGTGTCAGGTGTGTATGGGACGTTATGGCTAGCTGCCATGTAGCTGTATTTCAACTTGCGTGTCTGAGCAACACCCACCAATAAGTTGCTTGATGGCCCGTGAAGGGAACTCAGAGGTGCAATGAGCCCAGGGAAAGAACCCAGGGGATGCCCCTTATGAGCCACCAAGACTTGCCCAGGTGACCCTGGGCTCCATCGGTTCTGTGAATTTCCATAAGCCGCACGGTAACGGGACATAAAGGCAGCTGCTCCAGCCCCATTGCCGTGTCCTACCTCTGGACCACCTCCTCTGCAACTGAAGCTGTGAAACAAGGACTGAGACCCAGCCAGGGACTGGGTGTCCACCCGGGGAATTGCCCAGCCTGAAAACTCCACAGTTCTGCTGAGCACCTGACAGATAGGGACTGGAAAGTCATTTCCTAGAATCAGAGAAGATTAGAGTTGGAAGGGACCTCAGGAGGTGTCTAGTCCAACCCCCTGCTCAAAGCAGGACTATCCTCAGCTAAATCATCCCGGCCAGGGTTTTGTCAAGCCGCAGCTTAAAAATCTCTAAAAATGGAGATGCCACCGCCTCTCTGAATTTGGTTGTTTTGACCAATGTAACCGCTCTCCGCTGATTTGTTTCTGTTCTAATATAATAAATGTTTAGCTTAGTTACTAAAGGATTGGCTGGCGGCATGGTATGTTGGGTAAGATCCAAACTTATAGTGAACTGGTACTGGGGCTAGCCTTTTGGGATCAGAGGAACCTTTTTAGTAAAGAGCGTAGCGCTAAAATAACTGGTCTCTTTACTGGACCTAGGGGCAGTTTGGGAGCCAGAGACTGAAATGCAGTAAAGGGGGCTGTGTGTGTTTGCACAGTGGCTTCTTGATAACCAGTGTGGGGGAATCAGAAGCACTGTTTGTGGCTCGTTGGGAAGTCTGACTTCAGTGTCACCCACCAGTGCTGGGAGAATCTGCTCTCCTTTTGTACCCTTGGCATTTTCAGGTGGCTGCCCTAGGCACGGCAGGTCACATAGCGTTTAAATAAGGGGGCTCTTTACTGGACCTAGTGGCTAAGTGGGGGCCAGAGATGGAAATGCAGCAAAGAGGGCTGTGTGACTTCTTGTTTCAGCTTCCTGAGAACCAGCAGGGGGGATAAGGAGCAGCGATTGTGAGTGGTCGGGGCGTCAAACTGCAGTGTTACCCCCCAGTGCTGGGGGATCCGCTCTCCAGCTGTAGCCTGCCCTGACCGTGGCATTTGTAGGCGGGCAACCCTCCGCACAGAGGGGGCGCAGCCACTCACCTCTCAGAGCCAGGGGTGGGAGTCAAGACGCTTTCTGGAGTTGAGGTGGGTCACGTATTTCACCTTGTCTCCCTACCCACCGAGCCTAGTGGCAGGGGGTGGAATGGCCCGTTTAGGGGGACAGGCTTCACACTGCCTGGGACGAGTTGCCTTCTGGGCCTTGGACGCAAGATCACCCAGCCGCTCAGCTCTGAGCAACATGTCTCCGACCCAGGGTGACCTCCGGCCACATCTCCCGCCCGCTACAACCCATGGCATGCCAGAGATGGGCAAAGAAAAGGGCGCCAGATGTTTTCACTCCAGGCAAGGGACGTAATTCTCCTCCGCCTCCGACGTTTGGGCGGCTGACCACCTTCTGGTGCCCCGCGTGGGCTGTTCCTGGCCAAAGCACTTAACACTTGGGAAATGATAAGCAACTGCAAATGTGGGCCTGCCTTAGGAAGGGGTGGGCACGCTTCACTCCCAGCTGTGCTCCCAACCCCCCATAAGGCAGAGCATGCATGGGCATAGCAGGGGCCAGCTAGCCACATTTGCTGACTAGCCACGCCCAGCCACCTAGGCACATGGCATTTTGGGGAAACCCGAAACACAGAGAGCACCTCGAGTGACCTCACCAACTCGTTCAGCACCTTACGTGGGGCCGGGCTCCTGTTCGGGGGGTGGGGGCGGATTGGAGAAACCAGAGCTTTGGAAACAGCAAAGTTCAGCTCCGTCTCAGGACGGCCGGGATGCCTGGGGTGACAGCCACAGGCTGATTTTTTGGAGGCCGGTGCTATCCTCAGCTGCCATCCCAGGAACTCAATCCAGGCTTTCCTGAGCTAAAACCAGGAACCTCTAATAGCCAGCGGCCCTGGGGATGGGAGGCTGTAACCAACTCAGATCCTCTGCAGAGCGGCCCGCCCCAGCCCGCCTTCCTTTGCTTTGCCTTCCTGGCGCTGTACTACCTCGTTTAGCTTCTGGCCAGGGTCAATCCAGGGCCATTCAGCAAAGCGCCACTGCATGCCTTTACGCTTCTTTTTCTCCACCCAGTGCTGCCTAGCGGGTAGAGCGAGTGGCAGCACTGGGGTCTGTTCCCAGCCCGCCCCAGGCAAGACATGTCCCCTCACCATGCCTCAGTTTCCCCAGCCATAAAATGCAGGTAACACCACCCTCCTTGGAAAAGCACTAGGGATTATTGTAATTATTTGAGACCCCCAGGAGCCTGCCCCCGTGGTCACAAATTCTGGCTGTCACATGGAGAGATCCAAACAGGAAAATCAGCACCCGGGGGCTCTTTTCAGCCACCAGCCCTGGCCTCCTAGAACAGGGCGCAGCTTCACATGCATGACCCGGGGGTTGAAGCCTTCCAAAGCGACCTCAACTAACAGGGCGTGTCATGCAAAGGCCCTGTTTCTTCGGTAGCCCTAAAGCTGGGACTGGACACCGCGAGCCGGGCTCTGCCCACACGTAACCCGCTGGAAGGCAACAGAACGAGCAGCCATGCTAGAGGGCTGTTTGGGCCCCCTTCTCAGCCCAGAAGCAAACCAGACCCAAGCTCACCTGCTATAACCAGAAAGGGCTAAGTCATTTTCCAACTCTACCCTTTGCCTAACCTACCTCCGCACACTCCTGCCCCTGCGGGCTGGCTGCCTGCTGCCCGGCGAGGGGTGATGTGCACTACTCCAGCCAGCCACCCCGCCTCTCCCACGGGAGCCCTGCAGGCGGGAGAAGAGCTGGCCCCCCGACTTGCACAGGTCCACTTGTTTTCCTACCCGCGTCTGGTAGGCAGGGGCTGTCGGACTCCAGTCCCCACCCCAGAGGCACAGCTTTAAAAAGCCACAGGGGAGGTAACGAACACCCCTCCATAGTGCTGAGCCAGGCTTTCTTCCCACAGCGCTTTGCCAAGCAGGGGCCATATCATGTCCAACGCGCAGCTAGGGAAACTGAGGCACAGAGCAGGGACAGGGCTGGTCTGCAGCCAGCAGCAGAAGCAGGACTAGAGGCCATGGCGGGCTGGCCCAGCCCAGCCATGGCTGGGGCTAATCAGTGGAGCGGTGCCAGGTTCAATCCCTGCTGTGGGGTGATCATACCCCCCATCCATTCCAGCCAGGGGGGCCATGATTTGGTGGGGCCCTAGGTAGGGGGCCGCACAAGTACCATTCAGCTCGCAGGCAGGCAGGCAGCAGGCTCCGTTCACTGTTTATTTACACTCGTGCCCCCTTCCCAGCATCCACTGGAGGGTGGCAGGGATCAGCCTCCTGCTACGTGTCTCCCCCCCGGTCCCCCTGTGAACCCACATGTGCATGGGCCAGTGATCTCGCAGGCCACATATGGAGTAGGGGCCCCTTGGAGGGGGGGGGGGGGGTGGAAGAACAGCAGGACCCAGCCGAGGGCTGCTCTTTGGCTGGCTGACAGCTTGGCCCCCCGGTTCCCCCCCCAGCTCCGGGGGGAGCGCCAGCCCGCAGGTGTTGGGGGGGGGGGGGGGGGGCTCCCTGCATGGCCACCTCTCCCCCCTCCCCAGCTAGCCAAGAGGGGAAATGGCTCTTTCAGTGCTCCAGGGAATGGAGACCCCCCCTTCTTGCCCCCAGAGGGGCCACCGAACAGAGCCCCTCACCCGACCCCAGGCACCTTCCAGCATCACCCCCTGCCCACATCCCTCGCCAGGGCCCCCCGCACATGTCCCTGAGCTCCAACAGCTCTCCTCCGCCCTCGGGGGCCCTGAGCACGGCCCCCTGCTCCGTCACTCTGGGGCAGGGGAGGGTGGGCAGACAGGGGGGTGTTGTTCACCTTGCACCAGCCGCGCCCCCCTGTCGACAGGGCAAGGGAGCTGTCCTGTCTGCTCTGGCACCAGAAGGGGGAGCCACGTCCTCACAGCACAATGGGGCGCAGGGGTGTCCTTGGGCCCCCAGCTCCAGGCATCTGTCTTGTCCCTCCCCCTCCACCGGCGCAGGGGAGGGGTCGGCTCTGTGCTCACAGGACGCTGACCCTCTCCGTCAGCCCCTGCAGTTCCTGCTCCCCATCGTCAGAGGGCGGCTCCTGGGGGGCCCGCAGGTGGGCGGGGTAGGGCAGGGTGTGGTCAGCGGCAAACTGCTCCCAGCGGGCGTCGTCGCTATCGTGCGTGAGGTAGCGCTCGCCCATCTTGGTCTCCAGCTCCCGAAGGTCCAGCCAGGTCTGGTAATCCTGCAGGGGCAGTAAACAGTTAAGGGGGCTGCGTGCCTCGGGGCTGCTCCCTCTTGGAGCCACCGGACCCGCCACCTTCAGCTGGCTCCACAATCCTTTCTGCAGCTGCATCTCAGGGCAGCAGCTGCCAGAGTTAACCGGGCGCTGGTGACATGGGAGAGGGCACAGCTCGTGCGCTGTGTAAGAGGGGAGTGCGGCCTAGTGGTTAGAGCAGGGGGCTGGGAGCCAGGATTCTTGGGTACCATTCCTGGGTTTTGGGCAAGTTTACCCCACTCTCCACAGAGCCAGTGACACTCCTCTAGGGCGCTCTGTGGAGATAGGCAGCTCACTCCTGTTACGAGTCTGCAGGGTCTCAGAGAGGGGGCTGGGCCACCCCCACATACCTGGAGCCAGGGGTGGCTCAGGGACTTGTCCACACTGTAGCGCTTCCTCATCTTGACCTGGAGCAGGTTATTGATCAGGTCGATGGCTGGAGGGGGAAAGAGCGGGGGGGAGTCAAGGAGCAGCCAGTTTGCCCTGGGGCAAGCCATGGGGTGTGGGGAGAGCAGATATGGTGCCCCGGCCACACAGACCTTCCTGCTGGCGGATGCAGCGCTGCAGGGACAGGGATGTCAACGGGGGGGGGCCTCTCGCAGGCGGTGCTGGCCCAAACCACAAGCCCCCCACCCCCACTGGAGCCGGGAGTCTGCAGCCAGCTGTTGGAGTGGCTGGGTGCTGGCACTAGGAGGCAACAGAAACCACCTGCGCCCCCCAGCCAGAGCACACACCCCGCCCCCCGCCTGGGCAGGGACCTCTGGCCAGAACCTGGGGTGACCAGACAGCAAGTGTGAAAAATCAGGACTGGGGGGAAAGGAGGGAGAAGATAGTCACCTATATAAGAAAAGGCCCCAAATATTGGCTGGCCCCATAAAATCAGGACATCTGGTCACCCGTCCGAGATCTCCCCTCCCCTCCCCCCCGGCAGGCACCTCCAGCCGAGATCTGGCGCCAGGGGTTTGGCGGGTACATGAAGGCGGCGTTCTGGATCTGGTCGTTGATGTCCTCGTCCTCGTTGAAGGGGAAGGTACCGCTCAGGCTGACGTACATGATGACGCCCACGGACCACATGTCCAGCGAGCGGTTGTAGCCCTGGTTCAGCAGCACTTCGGGGGCCAGGTAGGCCGGCGTGCCCACCACCGAGCGCCGGAACGACTTCTCACCGATGATGCGGGCAAAGCCGAAGTCACACAGCTTCACCTGGGGGAGGACGGGCGAGTCGGGGGCTCAGCGGGGGGGCACTCTCCCCTCACAGCCAGGGCTAGCCCCAGTGCAGCGCTAGGGGGCACGGTGCTGCAAGGAGCGGGGTGGGGGACTCTCCCCACCAGCCCAGGAGTTGTGGGGGACGGGAGCGTCACAACTGGAAGAGGGAGCAGGAAGGGGTCCCTGCAGAGCAAGGTCGGGGAGGGGTCTCACCTGGGGGAAGGGAGTCCCCAAAGAGGGGGCAGAGGGGTCCCATCTGGGGGAAGGAGGTCTCGGCTGAGGAGAGGTCGGTAGGGGGCGGGGGGCTCACCTGGGGGAAGGGCTCGGCTGAGGCCAGAAGCACGTTCTCCGGTTTGAGGTCGCAATGCACGATGTTCTTGAAGTGCAGATGCCGTAGGGCCACCAAGATCTGCCGAGACGGGACAGGTCAGAGGGGCCAGGGCTGTCCCCAGAGCTTATAGGGGCCCTTCTGCCCCAGCCATCAGCGGGGGTGCTCCCCAGAGGGCTGACGGGGTACTGGGCGCAGGGAGGAGAGAGAGGAGGCTCCGTGCCCCCCTCAGCTCTTTCCTTGGGGCACGGAGCAGGGGAACTGTCCCCACCTGACAGACGGACACACAGAGACCCACAGAGCAGGGCTGATCCCCTCCAGCCAGATGGACAGACAGACATGCAAACACACACAGCAGGGATTCATCCTCCAGCCAGATGGACAGACACACACCTCCCCCCCAGCCTGTCCTAGCGAACTTTGCGGGATAAGCTGGGGGTGGGTGGGGGAGGAGAGAGCAGGTCTCACCTGGGTGATGAGGAATTTGGTGAGCCGCTCTGGCAGCCGGCCCTTCTCCGAGGACAGGATCATCTCCAACATGTCGCTGTGCAGCTTCTCCATCACCACGAACACCTTCTCGGGCGTCTCGAACATGCACTCCAGGTTCACGATCCCTGTGTGGCGCAGGCTCTGGGAGCCGGGGAGAGGAGGGATAAACGTGGGGAGGGGGCAGGGAATTCCCCCCCCGTCGTCTCCCTGGATCTGGTGACCCCAGGAGTCACCCAGCACTGAGAAAACCCCAGCCCCATGCGCTGCCTTGCTGAGCAGCGGGCTCAGCCAGCGTTGCCCTGCTAGGACCTGGGCTGAGACCTGTGCAACTCACTGCAGTGAATGGCAACCTCATGGCCAGCTCTCAAATGTGCCCCTAAGCCAGCCATCCCCCAGCCGGGGCGGAGGGAGAGAGGGGAGCTTTCTCCGGGGCAGGGGAACAAGGAGCTGAGCGCCATGGCTGTCCGTCTGTCTCCCTCTCACCTGCAGGATGGCCACCTCGTTGCGCAGCTGGCTTTCCTGCTTGGTGGGGAAACGCAGCTTGTCGATCACCTTCACTGCCACGTCCCGGCCCGTCTTACGATGCTTCCCTGGGGGAGCGGGAGGAGAGGCATTGGGGTCCCCCATCCAAAGGGAGCTGGCACCCCCTCGTGGGGAGAAGCCCATGTCCCATCCCCCCCTCCGAGCCAGCCAGTCTCCCCCACCCAAAGCAGGGTGGGACATAGGAGCCTTCTTCCATTTCCCTTCTGAACTGATCTGCGGCTTCCCTGTGCAGCCATTGAACAGCCCCCATGCCCCACCCCAGAGGCAGCCGCATCTCAGGGCTGGGTAAGCAATGCCCAAACCAACAGCCCCCGTACCCATCCTGGAGGTTTTCAGTGGCAGGCCTTGCATCTCCCCGACCCCCTCCCCGAACCCACCTCCATAGACAATTCCAAACTGTCCTGAGCCCAGGACCTCGTCGGGGAAGATCTGGTACACGGTGGCAATGTCCTGCAACCACACAAGAAAGAGTCATGTTTCCCCGTCCAGAGGGGTGCCCGTCACATGAAGGGGGGGCTTAGAGAGGGAGGGGCGGGGCATCTACTCATCATTAGCCTGCATTTAGCTACTGGACTTGAACACAATCACAGCCTGGGAAGGACCTCAAGAGGTCACGGAGTCCCTCCCACTGTGCTGAGGCAGGGCCAAGTAAACCTAGACCAGACCTGACAGGCGTCCGTCCGTCCAACCTGTTCTTAAAAGCCGCCTATGACGGAGATTTCACAGCTTCCCTGGCAGGCCTGGTCCAGAGTGTCACAACCCTTACAGCTAGAAAGATTTTCCCTAATATCTAACCCAAATCTCCCTCGCTGCAGGTTAAACCCCTTCCTGTCCTACTGTCAATGGACGTGGAGAACAACTGATCACACTCAAGTCACAGAATATCTGACCGACTGCCTGACCAGGATGGTGACAGGGAAATGCTCAGGGAGATTAGAGGAGCTGCAAAAACAGAAAACCCAATAATGACAGGGGGTTTCAACTAGCCCCAGGTGGACTGCGCACATCTCCTCAGGATGGGGTGCAGAGATAAAATTTCTCGACACTATTAATGACTGCTTCTTGGAGTCCACAAGGGCAGAGTCGATTCTTGATTTAGTCCTAACTGGAGGCCAGGATCTGGTCCAAGAGGTGTCTAGAATTGAACTACTCAGTAATGGCAACCATTTAACATCCTTGTAGGGGGGAAATACCAAGGAAACCACCACAGTAGCGTCAAACTTCAAAAAGGGGAACTACACAAAAGTGAAGCTAATGACATGGAAGTTAAAAGGAACAGTCACAAGAATGAAATGCCTGAACGCTGCATGGAAACTTTAAAAAATACCGTAATAGAGGCTCAAACTACATGTATACCCCAAATAACAAAATAAACATTTAAATTAAAACAGCAACCAAAAGCCACCCTGGCTAAGGCATCCATTAAGAGAGGCAGGTAGAGACAAAAATACATCCTTTAATAATTGGCAGTCAAAACCTCCTGAGGAAAACAGAAAGGAGCATACACTTTGAGAAGTCAAGTGTCAAAGTATAGTTAGGCAGGCCAAAAAAGAATTTGAAGAACTAGTAAAAGACACAGAAACTAACAACAATTTTCATTTAAGTACAACAGCAGGAAGCCTGCCAAGCAATCAGTGAGGCCACTGGACAATCGAGGTG
Source organism: Mesoclemmys tuberculata (assembly GCA_007922155.1). NCBI lineage: Eukaryota > Metazoa > Chordata > Testudines > Chelidae > Mesoclemmys > Mesoclemmys tuberculata. Next base: position 3,323,153 of record ML675698.1, on the reverse strand, counting down.
CTAAAAGAACACTTAAAAAAGATGAGGCCGGCTCAGAGAAGCTAAATGAATTCTTTGCATCCGTCTTCACTGCAGAGGACGTGAGGGAGATTCCTCAGATTTGTCATTTAAAAAGAAAAAGGTCTCAGGTGTGGGAACTGTCCCGGACTGAGGTGCCGATAGATGAAGTTTTGGGACAAATTGATAAATTAAATAGTAATAAGTCACCAAGACCAGATGGTATCACTGAAGTGTTCTGGAGGAACTCAAATATGAAAGGCAGAAATATTAACTGTGGTGTGTAACCTATCACTTAAATCACCCCCTGAACCAGGTGACTGGCAGATAGCAAACGTGAAGGCGATTTTTTAAAAAGATGATCCCAGCAAATATAGGCCAGTAAGTTTAACTTCAGTACCAGGCAAATTGGGTGATGCTGCAGTAAAGAACAGAATTATCAGACGGAGACAGACAGGATTTGTTGGGGAAGAGGCAACATGGTTTTTGTAAAGGGAAATCATGCCTCACCAATCTACTAGAATTCTTTGAGGGTGTCAACAAGCATGTGGACAAGGGAGACCCAGTGTACTTAGATGTTCAGAAAGTCTTTGACAAGGTCCCTCACCAAAGGCTTTTAAGCAAAGTAGGCGGTCATGGGACTAGAGGGAAGGTCCTCTCCTGGATCAGTAACTGGTTTAAGAGACAGGAAACAAAGGGTAGGAATAAATGGTCAGTTTTTTTACAGTGGAGAGAGGTAAAGAGTGGTGTCCCCCAGGGGTCTGTACTGGGACCAGTGCTGCTCAACATATTCCAAACTGATCTGGAGAAAGGGGTAAACAGTGAGGTGGTAAAGTCTGCATGTGATCCAAAACAACGAAAGATGGTAAAATCCAAAGCGGACTGTGAAGAGTTATAAAAGAATCTCGCAAAACTGGGTGACTGGGCACTAAAATGGCAGATGAAATTCAATGTTGATAAACACAGAGTAATGCATAGAATACGGATAACCTCAACTATACATACAAACGATGGGGTGTAAATGAGCTTATACCACTCAAGAAAGATCTTGGAGTCACTCTGGATAGTTCTCTGAAGACATTTGCTCAATATACAGCGGCAGTCAAAAAGGTGAACAAACGTTAGGAACCGCTAGGAAAGGGGTAGATAGACAGAAAATATCATAATGCCATTATATAAATCCATGGTACACCCACATCTTGAATACTTGGGGAAGTTCTGGTTGCTATATGTCAATAAAGATATATTAGAATTGGAAAATTTGCAGAAAAGGGCAATAAAAATGATTAGAGGGATGGAACAACTTCATGTAAGGAGAGATTAAAAAGACGGGGACTGTTCGGCTTGGAAGAGAGATGACTAAGGAGAGAGCTGATCAAGGTCTATAAACCAGGGCTGGTGTGGAGAAAATTAAGAGGAAAGAGTTATTTACCCATTCACAGAACACAGGAACCAGGCAGCAGGTTTAAAACAAACCAAAGGAAGTGCCTCCTCACACTACACACAGCAACCTGTGAAACTTGTGGCAGGGGATGTTGCAAAGACAAAACACAGAAGAGAGTTAAAAAAAGAATGAGACGCTCCTGGAAGATAGGTCCATCAATGGCTATTAGCTAAGATGGTCGGGGATGCAACTCCATGCTCTGGGAATCCCTAAATCCCTTGACTGCCAGAAACTGGGCCTGGATGACAAAGGATGGATCACTTGATAAATTGCTTTGTGCTGTTCTCTGCCTTTGAGGCATCTGGCGTCGGCCGCTGCCAGAAGACAGGATACTCGGCTACAAGGACCATTGGTCTGACCCAATTTGGCCGTTCTTATATTATGTATAGTCCTCTTTAAAACAGCCCTTAATATACTGGACAACTATTATCAGGTCCCATCAGTCTTTTCCCAAGAGTAAACGTGTCCAGTTTTTTTAACCTTTCCTCCTCGGTCAGCCTTTGTAAACCCTTTGTCGGTTCTGTTACTTTCTTCTGGACTCTCCAGTTTTTCCACATCTTTCCTAAAGTGCGGCACCTAGAACCGGTCACGGAACTTCAGCTGGGGCCTCAGCAGGGATGAGCCGAACAGGATCATCCCCGCCTGTGTTTTACATGTGACACTCCTCTTAATGCAGCCTGGAACGACATTCGCCTTTTTTGCAACTTATCACACTGCCGGCTCACAATCAGGCTGCGCTCCACCATAACGCCCAGACCCTTTCAGCAGCACGACCCCGTGCTGGTTATTTTCCAGTTTGTAAGCGCGGGTCATTCTGCTGTCTTAAGTGAAGTACTTTGCACTTGTCTTTATTGAACTTCCTCTTGCTCATTTCAGTCCAGTTCTCCAACTGGCCAAGGCTGTTTTGAATTCTAATCCCGGCCTCCAAAGCGCTAGCAACCCTCTCGGCTTGGCATCATCTGCAGATTTGATAATCATCGTCTCCACTCCGCTATACAGATCACGAACGTAGGTACTTCTTCATACCAGACCCGGAACTCCCAGCTGGACAGCGACCCACTGATAACCACGCAGAGTACAGGCTTTCAACCCATTGTGCACCCACCTTACCGTACTGTCAGACTTGCATTTCCCTAGTTTGCTTATGAGAATGCCATGTGGGACTGTGTCGAAAGCTTTCCTAAAACCCAAGCTGTAATCACATCTATGGCTTTCCCCACCCATCAGGTGAGTACCCCGTCAAAGAAGAAAATTAGGTTGGTTTGACATGATCTGTTCTTCACAATTCCATGCTGGCTAAGCCTTATCACCCAATTATCCACCAGTGCTCACAAACAGATTGTTTAATAAACCGGTTCCTGTATCTTTCCAGGTATCAAAGTTCAGCTGAATGGTCCATAATTCCCCGGGTCCTCTTTGTTCCCCTTTTGAAAGGCATGTGCTACGTTTGCCCTTCTTTGGGACCTCACCCACCCTCCAGGAGTTCTCTAAGATAATTGCCAATGCCAACAGCTCTGAGATTTTGCTTCACCTAGTTCTTTAAGTACCCTAGGGTGAGTTTCATCTGATGATTTGAATACCTCTCCCTGATTTGACTATTACTGAACCTGGGTTTCCCTGTTTTGACTTGCATTCCTTCCCTTTTGTTGTTACTGTCAATTGTGTTAAGTGCCTGGTCACAACTGACCTTTTCAGTGGCAGTTGAAGCCAAACAGTCATAAAAACCTCAGCCGCCCTCTGATGTCATCCATTATTAGCTCTCCTTCCCTGCTAAGTAAAGGGCCTCCACTTTCCTTCCCCTTTCTCTTGCTCCTGACTCTTATTGCCTTATTGCTAGATTTTGTGCCTTAGCTTTTCTGATTTTGTCCCTACGTGCTCATGCTATTCTTCTGTACTCCTCTTTAGTGGTGTGTTCGTGTTTCCACTCTTTATACATGGGCAGAAAGAGGGGAGGGGTATCTCTACTCATCACTTTCTCTTGGATCGGGACATACACAGAGAAGGGGCGGGGCATAAAGAGAAGGGGCGGGGCCTCTACTTACCACATTCTCCTGGATCTGGCTGTTGGACACAGAGATCCTGAGCGACGCCTGCCCTAGGAAGGGAAAAGGGTCCTGTGATTAGGAGGTGGCACCAGACAGGCTTGGCCTGACCCAATCAGACACACCTCTCACCCACACACACTGTGTCCCGGGCATGAAAGCAGGTGTCGAGTCCCCCCGCACTCCCTGTCCCAGCCCCTAACTCTGGTCCCCAGGGAACTCCAGTGTCTGAGGGCTGAGCTCCACTCCAGGCCCAGCTGGGCAACCCCTCGGTAAGATCCGCATCTCCTCTGCAGGACATTTGGGCTGACAGGAGGCCAGTGGTTCCGGCTGGGCTCCTCGCCACCCAAAGGGGAGCAGCCAGCGCTCAGAGGGGAGACACCCAGGTGCTGCAGAGTGCAGTGACGGTGACCCAGGAGGAGATGCTGTTTGGGACCCCAATGTCCCAATGCTGCAGGTAGGGGCAGGGTGCTAGGGGCACAGCTCGGGCATTCTCCCCACTGCCCCCGTGTGGCACTCATGGGCCCTACGCTGCGGAGAGCATCACAGGGCATCCCTCCAGTGCCTCAGTGCCCAGCCCGGCCCCCAGGGTTCCCACTCACTGTGCGGGGCCTGTCCCTGGGCGCTGGGAGCATCCTGTAGGATGACGGGCATGAGAGCTTGGCGGATGGCGCTCTCCCAGGCCCTGGCCACCTCCAGCCCCACCCCGCTGTGCTGCTGAATGGAGGTGGACGTTGCGGGGGCGCAGTCCTCCCCGACGTAGTACGTGGCGTTGGCTGTGACAATCTCGAAGCAGTGCGGGTTGGCGCCTGGCGGCACCAGGGCAAAGGTCTGGGCTGGCTCCACCGTCAGAATCTCCGACAGAGGGATTTCCTGAAACAGGAACCCACGCACAGGCTCAGGGGAGAAATGCCTATCTGGCTGGCTTCCGAACCCCTTGGGCAATCACGGGCAACTTTCCTCGTGCAAAAAATTTTCATTTTTAAAAAACGTGGCTTCCCTCATGCGCCCCATTTATTTGCTCCTCCCTGGTGAGCATTTCTCTCATTTACCCCCCACTCTCTCTCCCTTTTCTTTGTTAACAAAAAATGTTCTCTCCTTGTTTTTGCACTGGAAAAAAAAATGAGGGAAATGTTTAAATGTTCTAAAATTTACAGAAATTCAGACTTTTAAAAATACTTTTCCTCTGAACTTTCAAGTGGAACAAACTCCCTTATCCCCAACACACACACTTTTACTTCCTGCCAACTTTCTCCAGTGGGAAGAAAAGGGGGGGGGGGAGAAGGAATCAAAGAGACAGTAGGAATGCTACACCACTTCGAAATACAAAACGAAGGTAGTGTCTTTTCCCTGAGAATTTCCATTTTGAGATTTAAAAACATAAACAAAACCCACACCCAAATGCCCCTAAAAAACCCCATCAAAAATTAAAAACCTCTTTTGTTGCCAAAAAGGACTTTGTCAAAAGATTTTTGAGCAGCCCAGGTCACTGGGAGAGGGCGTCTGACACAAAGGGAGCAACAGCAATACACACACACGCCTCCCCCCACAAACACACGCGCACACATGGCACAATGGATAAAGAAGTTTAGCTGGGCCTGATGGCATGAAACTTTTAGTAGCGGAGCAAGACAAGCTGATCTGCCAGGCTGGGGGAATGTCCCCCCAAAGGAAGGCCACAAACCTACAAACCCTGGGAAATAGGAGGAATAGATGCTCGGGGATGGGCTGGGTGGCCCCGATGGGACGTCTCCAGCTCTGCTGGAAGACCCTAAGTCAAGGGCAATCGCTGCACCTCCCCGGGGGGGAGGGGGAGCGTGGGGGGGGCCTGCTGTAGGGAATGACCCCACCCCAGGTGGGCTCTGACAGGGTTGTTCTCCCCCCATGACTCCTATACCAGACAGGGCCCAGGGCAAGGGGGACTCACCTTGTAGTAGCGGCTGGAGGTGTTGTTCTGGAACAGTGTGATGCACTTACAGTCTAGCCGCCAGTAATGGCGCTTCCTCTGGGAAGGGGAAATAAACGAGCTTAGTTCCCACAGGGGTGTCTCGGCCATTGCGTGGGGCTGGCAGCTCTGCCCAGGGAAGAATCTAGCTCAAGGGAGGGGGGTCCCCCCAACCCATCTCCATCCCAGGCCGGCATCATGGTCCTGTACTGGCCAAGGACTGCTCACAGAGCTCGCTCAGACACCCCAGCCACGTCCATCATCAGATCCCTCAATGCTCCACCAGCTGCGGCTGAGGTACACCAAAATAAGGCTGGTTACACACAGCGCCAACCAGTGGCTGCCCTGCACAATACGGGTTAACGTCCCATTCCGTTTCCCCCTTCATCTTCTATCCTCCCACCAAGCAGTGACACTATTTACGCTGGCTGGGACGTTCGGTACGGCTCAGTCTGACGCAGGTCTCTGAACCATGCTGGTTTTCTAATTACATGAGCCAAGCGCGTAGCGACCGGGTCATCTGGCCGGCCAGCAGTTGCTGGGGCTGGTTTGGAATCCTTGAGTCGTCGTCTTCTTGTTCTGTAGGCGCCATTGATAGTTTGCTCCATTGATTGGTCTTGCTGAGGAACAAACTGTCAACGTTCATGGTTTCCGTTGACATTTCCACTGTCGGTCTCCATCCTGTAGGATCTGGGCGCTGAATTCTTTTTCTTTACGAAGCTGGAGCTGTCCATCCTTTTTCTCTCTCCAACTGGAGATGAACAGGTTCTAGAGCCGGCAGTTCTCTAACTGAGCGATGTCTGTTACAAACATGTTTGTAGCCTTATCATCAGCTTTGGCTACTATCTTCATGACTAGGCACTTTGGAGATAGCGTCTTTTCCAAAGTCGGAACAGTCGCTCCGAGTTGTCTTCCCATCAGGAGTTGTGCTGGACTGTATCCAGCAGCTGCTGTTGGCGTTGCTCTGTAACCCAGAAGAGCAAGGAATGGATCTTCCTGCTGTGGGATTTCCTTGGCTATATGTACAGCTCTCAGCCTCTCCATTCACTTATGGGTAATGTGGGCCACTAAGAATAGGATCAAATCATATTTAGTTCAGAATGACTTACAGTCTGCTGTGGCAAATTGTGGTTCGTTGTCCATCAGTAGCTGTTCTGAACACCAAAGGGAGAAAACGTGCACATCAGTTTCTTGATAACATACTTGAAAAACTTTACACTGCAACGTGTTATCTATATACACCTGGAAAAATAGCCCACAGTGACCACGAAATGATGTCCTCTGAATTTGCATACATCTGCAGCAAGTCTCTTCCATGGTCTGTCTGGTAGAGGCGTTTGTACACTGTAGGGTGAGGTGTTGTCTCTCAAGGGGACTTATACTGGATCCCCTTTCAAAAGCCCAGCATCATCAAATCCTCCATCGAGTTCTTCCACCCTCCTCATTAGGCCCATCATGGCTGCCATGCTGCAGCTGAGAACGTTGTTGGCTGTTGATCCTTTGGTCACATGTGCTCTGAACGCAAAGCTTTTGTCTCTGGAAGTTGTTTCCGTGGTTTCATGCAGTTCAGATCCCTCTAGGGCTAGTCAGGGCTGCGTCAGACGATTTTAGTTCGGGGGCAGCGGGGGGCAGCTGAAAGGGATTGTAAATCCCTCCTGAGATGATTGGGACGTCAGCTCCTGAGTCCATTTTAAAGTCAGTAGTCTTGCCATGAATCTTCAGTTTCACTCTCTAGGAAGGCTCTGTCATCACAAGTGATGGATCCTAGAAACAATGTCTCTTGATTGTCTGCAATACAAGTCAACTCCCTGACTGCTTTGGTGTGGCAAACAGCTGCAAAATGTCCATATTTAGTGCATTTATTACACCTGGAGCCTCTGGGTGGACATGCATCATCTCTTGCACACCTTGTGCATGTCAGCTGGAATTTGTCCCTCTTAGCCTGGCAGTTCTCGCTCCTTGTCTTGGGGGTTTTATGATAATGATTTTTCATATTCAAATGTCTGTTTATAGATTCTAAGGGCAGTTCTACACTTAAAAACAGGGCCATGGAGCACATCACTGAAGATGCTACTATGCAGATGGGAGAGCTTCTCCCGTCAGCATAGTTAATCCGCCTCCACGAGAGGCGGTAGCTATGTCGATGGGAGAAAACCTCCCATCAACATAGCACTGGGGTTAGCTCGGTATAACTGCGTTGCTCGGGGTGTGGATTTTCCATACCCCTGAGTGATGCAATTATACTGACATAAACGGGCAGCACAGACCAAGCCTAAGCTACTTTCAGGTTTTTCAAGTTCCTCCTGCCTTTTGTTCTGTTGTGTGACTAATTCTGACTGTTTTGCTCTCTGTACATCTGTGGCTAGGGTTAAATTTCTCTTCAGTCGTAGCTGCTGTGAAAGATTTTGTATCTGTTAACCTAACAACAAGCCTGTCTCTGATATTTTCATGCTTTACATTTCCAGAATCATAGATTTCAGCCAATGAATGCAGAGCTCTTAAAATACAGTCAACATTTTCCTCTGGTTCTTGAATTCGCTGGTGGAAACGTGCTCTTCCATACACCACTTTTCTCTGAGGTATAAAGTATGCAGCAGACAGAACGAGCACCCTTTCATCCTCATTTTTGTGTGTCTTCAGTAAAGTCAAAGGATTTAAAGACACACTCTGCTTGCTTCCTCATAGCATATGTTAAAGATGATACCTGGATACCTCCAGTTTATTTGTGGAGCTTGGCAGCAATGGGAAATCTTGCAAAATATGGTTTCCAGTTTGTCCACTGTGAAGGGTTGTCAAAGATAAAAGGTCTCTGGGGTGCTGAAGAGGGGCATGTTGATGAGATCCTGCAACTTTGTTCCTTCTATCTGCAACCTTTGCTGCTATTTCTTCTGTTTCTGTTCTTAGCTCCACTCCCATGGGCTCCCGTACCAACTCTGGCCTCACAACAGAGCTCGTTTATCCACCCCAACTGTGTCCATCATTAGACTCTTTAGTGCTCTGCTAGGTATGGCTGAGGTTAGAGTAAATAGGGTATTTTATGCACAGCACCACCTCGTGCCTGCATGGTATAATACAGTTTAGCATCCCACTACAGCCAGCTCTAGAGCCCGGCTTCCTCAGGAGAACCAGCCCCCACTCACCAGAGTGTCTTTGCTGCTGTAGTGAACCACCCAGCCTTCCTTCAGCGCCGTGCTGGATCTCCGGGTCGTGTGCCGCACCGACTGCACCACCCGCATCAGCGGGATGTAACCCACGGAGCTGGGGGGCAGAACAACCACAGGGCACGTCAGCTTCAGGGAGTGGGGCATGGAGGCAGGGAACCTCAGGGCTGGGATATCAGGGAGGGGCTGTGGATCGAGACTGAGGAGCATCGGTAGAGCTGTGTGGGATGGGGTGAGCCTAGGGCCAAGACAGCAGGGGGCTGTGGGTCAGGACTGAGGGGCAGTGGCAAAGCTGCATATATAAAAGGGGAAACCCAGGGCTGGGGTACGTGAGGGGCTGTGGATCAGGATTCGGGGGGGCAGGAAACCCCAGGGAAGGTCCCCAGACCCATAGGCGAAGTGGTCAGGGGATATTCGCTCCCCGTACTGCCAGCTGGTGGAAACCTGAAGCCAGGGCCCCCTAGCCCTGCACCCAGGATGCTGGGAGAAGCAGGACAGGGCCATACCCCTGGGACTTGCTAGCGTCGTCATCGGGGTCGTCGCTGGCGCGGAGCTCGTTCTCCGAGTGGGAGCCGGGGATGATGCCCGAGTCGTCCGATTCGTCCATCAGCGAGTTCTTGTCAGCATCGCTGAGGTCGCTGGCGTCTTCCATGGGCACATCTGGGGGAGGTGCCCGAGCCCATGGGATCAGCAATGGGGAAGGGGCACCCCAGGGTGTCCAGAACTGCCCCTCCCCCACAGGACCCGGCCATGCTGTGATCCCAGCCCACCCGCCCCTCCTCTCTGCACCTGCCCCAGCGCCCGGGCAGGGAGGGGGTGACGGAGACTCGTCTTCCAGCCCACAGGCTGCATGAGCCACAGCCCAGGCAGGATCCACACCTGTCTGGTCCCCCACCCCGCTGCACGAGGCTCCGCCCCAGGCAGTCATGCCAAAACCCTGCGCCGCCCTCCCTGCCTCCCGCGCCCGGCTGCCACTCACCCCCGCCGTTGAAGAGCGTCTCGCCCAGGCAGTCATTGGGCACCCGGGTGGCGCAGCGCTTGTGGCAGTTAAACTTGCAGTCTGAAAGAGGGAAGCGCGTCGGGGGGATGTGCCAGCATGGGGGTCTCATGTCCCCGACCCCCCCACAACCCCCACAGTGCCCTGCAGTGCTCTCCTGGGGGCGCCATGCAGCAGCAGGGACTGTGCCCTGCCCCTAGTGAGATGGCAGAGCTGGAGCCCCCGGACACAGGCCCCAATCTGGGCTAAACCCACCAGCCGCATCCACTCCCAGGCCTCCCGAAATCTCCCTCTGCTTGCAGGTAAGGCTTCTCCTCCACTTCCGGTCCCAAACTGTTGTAGGCTGTTGCTGTTCTCTGACAGACAGCTGCCACGCTCCACCCCAGACGTAGCTGCCTAGTCTATATCCACTGTCCCGGCCTCCCTGCCGCCCCAGATCAGACCCACGGCCCCACCTCGCCCAGCATCCTGCCCCCTCCCTGCTGCCCTAGATCGGACCCACAGCCCCATCTAGCGCGGCCCACTTCTCAACGGCGGTCAATTATGAAAGCACCAAAGGAAAGCACATTCACTCCTCCCTTTTAGCTCCACAGACATGGGCGCGGAGTGCGTGGGGAGGAATCTTCTTGCTGTCCCCTCTGCCACTCATCCCGATTCTTGAAGCATGAGAGTGGAAGCCCTTTCCCATAACAATACCTAACCCCTTTCACATCCAGCTGCAGGACTGGACTCTGCAGCGGCAGGGAGTTCCACTGGTCAAGCGCATCCAGTGCTCCCCTCTCCTTTCCCCTCCAGGGGCCGATTGCCACCTGAGCCCGCTCCTCGCCCCCACTCACCTTTGCACTGCAGGCCCTGGCGGAAAAGCCCCTTGAGCAGCTTCTTGCAGAACTGGCAGACAGTGGGGCGGGTGTACGAGTGGATGAGGAAGGTGTGGGGCACCTTGACCTTGGACAGGAACAGCTTGTCCAGCTCAATGGGGCGCCCGATGTAGGAGGCAGTGGTGAGCCGGCGTGGCAGCGTCTCCATGGAGCTCCGGCTCTGAGGGGGCAGGGGGTGATGGGGCACGTGGAAGGGATGTGGGGAAAGGAGCAGGTGGGGGTGGGATGTGGGGGCGTGGGAGATGTGGAGGGAAGAAGAGCAGATGGGCAGGGGTGAGAGGGGGGAAGTGGGCATTAAAACCCTGGAGACATGAGCTCCGGGCTATCTCCTGTGCCCCAGGGCGCAGGCCCCACACTCTGCCCCCTACCTGCCATGGTGGTGGTGGGGGGGTCACGTTCCACAGCCAACACAATGCTGCAGCAGCCATGGGGGGGGCTAGTCAGCACCGGCGGGGGATGGGACAGTTAGCTCCCAGGGGGAGGGGGGGGTGGGATTTCCAGCTGGCAACCCCCGTACATTGAGACCTGGGTCAAGACTTGAACTCATGACACCCAAGGGCTGCCCACGCACCCACCCTCCACTCACCCCTTGGTCATGGCCAACCACAGCTCTGAACTTCCCAGCACAAGTGAGGACAGACACCAGACCCAACTCATCCCTGGCGCCCAGGCCCTGCCCCTCCAGCCTGAGGAGAATCTCCTCGAGCGGGGCAGTATAGGGGGCCTGACACGCAGTTCAGGTGGCCATATGGGGGGTGGCCCAGGACACAGGGCTGGGCGGGGGCTCTTACCAGCTCGTCGGAGGCACAGGGCAGTGACTCGGAGATGGCGAGACGCAGGGACTGCGAGGTGGCCAGCGAGGTGGCCGAGAGGCGGCGCTTGCGGGCCCCGCTGCAGTTGTTGGGGATGCTGAAGGCGCAGCGTTTGTGGTAGTTCAGGCCACAACCTGCAACACAGGGGACCCGCCTACGTCATCTCCCCGCCGCGCCCGGCCGCAGCCGCCCCCCGGCGGGTGGGGGGGGGCATCATAGCCCCACAGCGGGACCAGGGCCCCGTGGCGCTAGGCGCTGTCTGAGGGCCGTGGAGTCCTGCCCCCAATAGCCTACGATGTAAAGGTCAGACAGACGGACGGGGGGGGGGCACCAGTTTCAGCCTACCAGGACAGGAGCGGGGCAGGCCGCGTGGCCCCCGCGTGGATCTGGCTGGGAGGCTGGTTGAACAGTCGAGGGGAAGGGAAGGCTGGGAGCTGGGCTAGGCCTGAAGTCGGTGAACTACCCACACGGCTCTGGTTGCGCCTGGGTGCCGGGAGGGGGCAGGACACGCGGTGAAGGGGTCACAGCCGCAGGCTGGAGCTCACCAGGTGGAAGGCGGCTGTCCTTGGAGCCAGACACCCAGCTCCGCCAGGCCACACCGGGGTGACCCGGAGGTAAAGAGCTATGCCAGCCCATGCCACTGTGCCCCCACCCTAGAGAGGCTGCCTGCTGCTCTCCCCGCCCCCCCACCGTGGGCAGCGGGGTGCCTCCTCAAAGAGGCACTCAGTCTGTGGAGCTGGTTTGTACAGTGGGGCTGCCTTCAAATTGGGCTGAGACCCCCCTCAACTCATTACACACAAGGTCACCGAGCAGCCATTCCTCACCCCCCTCGAGTCAGTCAGTCCCCTGGGCTCAGGCAGGGAGACACACCCCACGGCCCCAGCCCCGGGCTCTTTACCATCACACTTGAGGCCCTGGCGCACCAGGCCGAAGAGCATCTCCCCGCAGTGGTCGCAGAAGGCCGGGGCACGGTACGAGTGCACGTTGAGGGCGTGCGGGCGTATCCGGAAATCCTCAAAGGTGGCCGAGGCTGGGGGACAGGAGGGAGGGAGATCAGTTCACGGCACGGCCCGGTCCAGGCCCGCCAGCTGCCTCCCACCGACTTCGGGGAACGCCAGGGCCGGGCTGCATGCCCCTCCCTGCGCCCCCGTCCCCCCAAAACCTTCCTCCCCGGCACCCACCACGACGCATGGCCAACACCCCACTTTGGGCAGTGCCGGGGCGCCCCCTGCTGGCGAGAGCAACCTGGCGCCGCCCAGGGCCCCCAACACCAGGGTTCTCCAGCCCGGGGAGCCCAAGCAGAGACCTCGCCCAGCGGCCTGGCGCAGACTGGGCGGGGCAGAATTTCCTGCGAGGGGGAGGCATCGCTGCTGCGGGGCCTGGGAGCTGCCGAGCCCCTGCACCTCCCCCTGCCAGGTCCCGTGCCAGGCAGTCGGCCCCCAAACCACTTCCTGCCGGGGCGCACGTGGGCGGCCCTGACTCAAAACAGCACCTGGGCACCGGCGGACGCGAGAGCAGCTGTGGGCGGGGCGCCGCAGAGAGCTGGGTGCCCGGGCGCGCCCCACGGCCATGCGAAGGGGCCTGCGGGGAGTAGCTCCTCACCCACCCACAGCACCCAGCCCCAGGGTGACTATGCTGGGAGTACCGGGTACCTGGCACGATATCCCAGCCCCTCCCAGAACCCCGGCTCTCCCCCAGCCCGGCGCCCCATGGCACCGTATCCCGTCTCTCCAGCCGTGGAACATCCCGAACCAGGCTCTGCCCGTCGCACTGCATGGTGCCAAGGGGCAGCGTAACGCAGGCGTGGCATCCACTCACCGGCTGCCCTGGCCCAGAGCCCGCCCAGCCCTCAGTGCCCCGTCTGAGCGGTACACGCCAGGCAAAGAGAGGTGCATGGGAAGAGCTTGGACGAGCCAGTGAGTGTCTGGGCTAGTGTGTTCTAGTCTCTCTCTCACACGCGCGCACACTCACACACACAGAGCAGGACCCATCCCCTCTAGCAGGGGGCAGCAGGGGTGTAGAAACACAAATGTGCACACAGCCCGGATCTCCCCTAATTCCCCCCCTGCCACACAAGCTTATTACCTGACAGGACCACTTCCACCAAGTCCCCCTCCTGGATGTCTCCGGCTGTCCGCACCAGCTGCAGGATGTTGGTGGATGACAGGTCATGTTTGAAGAGCAGGATCTTGTCATAGAGGCCATAGAAGCCACACTCGGGGAACTGTGAGGACAGACAGAAATGGGACAGGTAGGAGATACAGCCATGCGGGTCTGCTCACCCTTGCCCTTTAAAAGCCATGGGTCAGTGTTGGGGGACATGGCAGTGCTCTGGGATAAATATTCTCCTGCTGAGGCAATTCTTAATGTAGCCCTCAGTGGGGCACAGGTTCCGGTTCAACCAGTGCAAAGAGCTGAACTGCTCTACAGTAATTAAATGTAACATCCTTGTCGAGAGGGAGACACTTAAGACGCCCAGCAGAGCAGCATTCAACTTCAAAAAGGGGAACTGCACAAAAATGAAAAGGCTACTGACATGGATATTAACGGCAACAGGCAAAATGCCTGCAAGCTGAATGGAAACCTTTTGAAAACGCCATAATAAAGGCTCAACCGATACGTATACTGTCCCCAAAACACAGGAAAAGGACCGAAAAATGCCATCATGGCTAAACAGCAGAGCAAAAGAGGCAGCTAGAGACAAAAAGAGACCCTTAAATACCTAGAAGTCAAATCCTACTGAGGAAAACAGAAAAGAGCATTAACTCTGGCAAGGCAAGTGTACAAGTATAATTAGGCAGGGCAAAAAAGAATTTGAAGAGCCACTAGCAAAAGACTCAAAAGCGAACAGCAAAATTTTTGTAGGTGCATCAGAAGCAGGAAGTCTGCTAACAAGTGGGGCCGTTGGATGATCAAGTTGCTAAAGGAACACTTAAGACAAAGGCATTGCAGAGAAGCTAGGTGAAATCTTTGCATCAGTCTTCACTGCAGAGGACGTGAGGGAGATTCCCACACCTGAGCCATCCTTTTTCGGTGACAAATCTGAGGAACTGTCCCAGATTGAGGTGTCAGTAGAGAAGGTTTCAGAACAAACTGATCAGTTAAACAGTAATAAGTCACGAGGACCAGATGGTAACACCCAAGAGTTCTGAAGGAATTGAAACGTGAAATTGAAGAGATACTAACTGTGGTATGTAACCTATCGCTTAAATCAGCCTCTGTCAAATGACTGGCAGATAAAAAAATCTACATCACATTAGCTAAGAATTATCAGACCAATAGATGAACAGGATGAATCTTCTCCAACATAACGCACCTTTTGTAAAGGAAAAAACATGCCTCACTAATCTATTAGAGTTCTTTGAGGGGGGTCAACAAGCATGTGGACCAGGATGATGATGTATAGTTTGGGAGCTAGACTAGATCAGGGGTGTCGAACTCATTTGCTATGGCAGGCCAGATTTGAATTAAATGTACTTCAAATGGGCCATACATACCATAAATTGAAATACAACATTTCGCATAAACAGCCATTTTTGTGTGGTAGTATATTTTCTTTGCTAGATATAAGCGATATAAAAACTGCAGTAAATTCACTTCTACAGCTACAACTATTTTACGATTAGAAGAATCGATCACTGATTAAGAATTCTAGTACTGTGCGATATCCCCAGACCACACTGTCCCTCTCCTGCCTTTTGGAGCGCTGAAACTTACAAGCAGGCTTACCAGCAGGTGGCAAAGTTTGCAGACAATACAAAATTACTCAAGATAGTCAAGCCCAATGCCTACTGCAAAGAGTTACAAAGGGATCTCCCTAAACTGGGTGACTGGGCAACAAAATGGCAGATTAAATTCCTTGTTGATAAACGCAAAGTAATGCACATTGGAAAACATCATCCTAACTATACATTTAAAATGAGGGGGTCTAAATTAGCTGTTACCACTCAAGAAAGGTCTTGGAGTCACTGTGGACAGTTCCCTGAAAACCTCTGCTCAGTGCACAGTCAAAAAAGCTAACTAAATGGTAGGAATCATTAGGAAAGGGATAGATAATACGACAGAAAACATCAAAACGCCCCTATATAAATCCATGGTACGTCCATACCTTAAATACAGAGTGCAAATCTGGTTGAACCGTCTCCAAAAATAGATATTAAAATTGGAAAAGGTGCAGAGAAGGGCAACAAAAATGAATATGGGGATGAACAGCTTCCATGTGAGGAGAGATGAAAAAGCGGGACTGCTCAGCTTTGAAAAGAGACGACTAAGGGGAGAGATGATAGAGGTCAATAAAATAATGACATGGGGAGAAAAGTGAAGAGGAAAGTGTTGTTTACCCCTTCTCATAACACAAGAACCAGGGGTCACCCAAAGAAATCAACAGGCAGCAGGTTTAAAACCAACAAAAGGACGTACGTCTTCGCCCACTGCACAGTCAGTCCACTGCCAGGGGATGAGATGAAGGCCAAAAGCATAACTAGGTATAAAAAACGAGCCAAGTTCCCCGAGGACAGGTCCATGAGGGGCTGTTAGCCAAGATGGGCAGGGACACAGCCCCGTGCTCTGGATGTCCCTAAATCTGCCAGAAGCTGGGAGTGGATGACAGGGGATGGATCATGCAATAATTTCCCTGTTCTGTTCATTCCCTCTGTGGGCAGACAGGAAGCGGGGCTGGCTGGACCATTGGTCTGGCCGATCTTATGTTCGTCTGACCCCTCCCACAGCTCACCAGACCAAGTGGTCCACAGAAGGCGCTCTAGAGGGGGCTGCTGCAGCCATACCCTGTTGACTGGCAGGGAACACCCCGAGTCAGGGTGCCATGGCTTGGGGACACATATAGCCCAATGCCCCCTGCCACCAACCCTGAAAGGCCAGAGCTGGGAGCAGGCAGCCGGCTGAGGGCTGCTGGATCTCTGAAACTACAATCTGCAGCCAGGCCTGCCCTCGGCAGCCAAAGCACGGAAGTGGTAAGTGACTCACCCAAGATCAAACCGTGGATCAGTGACAGAGCTGGGGACAGAACCCAGGAGTCCCGGCTCCCAGCTCTGCCCC
>ML675698.1:3260009-3288584 GCA_007922155.1 Mesoclemmys tuberculata | reverse complement strand
ATCCAAACCCTAACCCTAACGTCCTCACAAGTCCACACAAGAAATCTACTTCCTGGACACTACAATACAAATAATACATCAATACCACCCTATGTCGAAAACCAACTGGCCGCAATACATACCTTTATGCCTCCAGCTTCCACCCCGGCCACATTACATGATCCATTGTCTACAGCCAAGCCCTAAGATACAACCGGATTTGCTCCGATCCCTCAGACAGAGACAAACACCTACAGGATCTCCATAAAACATTCTTAAAACTACAATACCCACCTGGAGAGGTGAAGAAACAAATTGACAGAACCAGACAAGTACCCAGAAGTCACCTACTATAGGACAGACCCAACAAAGAAAACAACAGAACACCACTGGCAATCACCTACAGCCCCCAGCATAAATCTCTCCAATGCATCGTTAAGGATCTACAACCTATCCTCGAAGACGATTCTCAAGCCATAGGAGGCAGGCCTATCCTTGCTTACAGACCGCCCCCCCCCAAACCTGAAGCAAATACTCCCCAGCGACCATACACCATACAACAAGAACACTAACCCAGGAACCTATCCCTGAAACAAACCCCGTTGCCAGCTCTGCCCGCACATCGACTTTAATGACGCCATCACAGGTCCTAACACATCAGTCACACCATCAGGAGCTCATTCACCGCACATCGACTAATGTGATATATGCCATCATGTGCCAGCAATGCCCCTCTGCCGTGTACATTGGCCAAACCGGACTGTCACTGCACAAAAGAATAAACGGACACAGATCAGACATAAAAAATGGAAACCCCCATAAGCCAGTGGAAGAGCACTTCAGTCTCCCAGCACACTCTGTAGCCGACTTGAAAGTTGCCATCCTTCTACCAAAATAACTTCAAAACCAGAACTTCAGTTCCAGTTCTGCAATTTCTTGCTGATCTGCAAACTTGCCACAATCAGACTGGGTCTGAATAGGGAATTGGAACGGTTCTCTCCTTACAAGTTATTGTCACTGGTCACACATTCTCGCCTTCTAATCAGTGGTTGTGAAGAGGCTTCATCTACTCTAACTGAATGGACTTTGTTAACACTTGCCCTCCCCATGGTTGTGTGTATGTGTGTATATATATATATATATATATATATATACACACACACACACACATACATATATACCCCCATCTGATTTCTATTTCATGCATCTGATGAAGTGGGTTGCAGCCCACGAAAGCTTAACGCCAGCAGAAATTTGTCATCTTTAAAGTGCTACAGGACTCTCGTCGTTTTTGCTGTGTACAGACTAACACGGCTCCCCCTCTGGAACCTGCTCCGTTAGCATGTGATCCTTCCCCAGCTTGTCCCCTGTGGATGCAGACACAGAAGACTTTGCTTTCCCTGGGAAAGGGTTGCCTGTGTGAAATGCATGAACAGAGCACATGGGGGACACCCGACACGATGCAGCTGCCCCTCATCCCAGCCTGAGCAGGGCCAAGGCTTGGTTGGGAGGGGTCAAGAACCAGCAGGAAATGATGCAGTGGGCACTAGCAGAGCTGCGCTGCTAGAAACGCTGTCCCAGCGCATGGCCCGTCCCCTGCCACCACCCACCCACGAGTCAGTATCAAACCTCAGAGGTGGGGTAGAGCCCAGCTTGGATGATTCCTCCTGCCGTTTCAATTGGATAACTGCGTCTCCTTCACTTCCTGTCCCAAACTCATCCTGTCCCTTCACTTCCTGTCCTACTCTATGTGGATGTCACTACACACTGCGCCCCAGAGGTGGCTGCATTTCAACTAAGGAGCGAGCGTGCGCCCCCATCTGTGCAAAGGTGCTAAATGTAAAGATTGCTGCGTCGACTTGCCTCAATGCCGGGCCAAGCAGGGGAAAGAACCTGCTTCTTATTCCAAAGGGGGTTTATTGAGGCAGATTTTGTCACATACGATTCAGTCTTGTGATTAAACAGGACAAAAAACCCAAACAAACCCAAAGAGGTCAAATAAATATACAATAAAAAGTTAAACAGCATTAAAAAGGCGAGTGCTCTGTTTGGATAAATACAGCACACCGATACATACAGTATACTGGGGACACAGGCCGAGGTTTTCAACTGCGGCTAGTGATTCAATTTCTTGGAGAGCTCCCCCGCCTCCAGATGCCCTAATGGGGCCTGATTGCCAGAGGGCGGCTGGCTCCAGAAGACCCCCCCCTTTAAGCTGGCACCCCGCAATCGCCAGTCGGTTTGAAAATGCCAGCCGTAGAAACTATCACACAGTGATAACATGGTTTGTGGTCACTTTAGCTTCAGCCCTTTAGGTGTCTCTGGGTTCAGTTTCAATGGGATTCCATTTGTACAGAATATGCAAGGACTTTTCTTTGTTACAGGTGATCAGATGAAACGAAGAAGAGATGCAGGGGACAGCGACCAGGGGCAGGGATTTGCACCCTTCTGGCCGTGGCGGAATCACCCCCTCGCAATGGAGAGCTTTGAGGGAACCCTGCGATCAAAGCTAACATTTATTTCCCTTTTAGTTCCCCCTTGTCCATCTGGTTGCTGGTGTTATGGGATTCTGCATGAAGCAGGACATGGCACAAGCTCCGGGGGTGCTCCCTGGAGTTATGGGTTAGTGGCCAAGCTGAAGTGGGGAAGCTGCCCCTGCTGAGATACGGGAGATGGTTCCCGACACGGCAAAGATAATACGCAGCAGCTACATGGCACCATGCACTGTGCAAATGGGGTCGGGGAAGAAGAATTCCTGTCCTCCTAGGGGACAGGGAAAGTGAGCGGAACGGACTTCCCCAAGGAGCAGGAACAAAACCCAGGAGTCCTGGCTCCCAGCAGGACCCCTGTCCTAACCATTAGACCCCACTGCCTCTCAAGCAGGGTTGCAGTCTAAACTGCCCCCTCTCCATGGGAGTCATGCAGATTAGAGGGGGTGATTTCAGGGGAAGGTCTGCACGCTGCATATTCAGGAGGCTATTAAAGCAGAAGCCATTCCTTCACACTCACCCCTCCTCCTCTCCCGGGTGGATGGCGTTAGCGGAGCCAGTGGCCGAGCACAGGTCATTGTCTGAGAGCGGGGGGCAGGCAGGGAAGCTGTTGGGGCAGCCCTGGTTCTGTGGGCTTTATTGCTGGGGCGATGGCGAGGGTGACTCTACCCATAAACCAGCCCCGAGGGCCGTGAGATCCGTCAGGCTCCATGCACGGCCAGGTCCGAGCCTTGCCCAGGGGAGCGCCCGGCCTGCTGGCGGTGGCTTGCTCTGAGAGAAAGACCGGAGCAACTACCCCAGGTAATGCCATGCCGTGTCCATTCCTGGTGAGAGTGGCCTCGCCTCCTGGGACCAGGGGGGTTAGTGTTCTGGGGGTGCACGCCAGGCTCTGAGCACTGGGGGCAGGCGCAGAAGCAGGCTGTAGTGGGAGGGCAGGAGAACCGTTGGTGGATGGCTGGGCAGGGGCGCACACCTGTGCTAGGGAAGCAATAGTGTCACATGGGAGCCGCCCACGCGGATCCGTCCCCACACGGGAAGGGATTATTGCTACAATAAGGTGGGAATCCAGAGGAGGCCAAGGGCTGCCCCCAAGACCGAGTGGGGGTGGGATTCAGGTAAGTGCCAGGAAGAGACTGGCTGAGGTGGGGGGTTCGGCTGGCAATGGGGGAGCATGAACTGCACAGATCAGGCCCAGCGACGCTGCCTGCTGCAGGGGTGAGGGAAGGGCAGTGGCCACCAGCTCCTCCGTTACCAGGGCTGTAAGCCCTGGGCTTGTGTTCCGTCCCGGTGCGTGGGCAGCATGGAACTGGGACCCACCCCCTGGGAAGCTTCCTGGCCTGACCCAACACCATGGGACCCGTTATCCCAGGTCTGTCTGAACAACCTCCCAGCTGGCCCCCCTGCCCTCAGTGCCCCTCTGCCGTGGCTCTCCAGCACCCAGCCCCTCCTGCACACAAGGGATGGGAGCTGGTGCCTCGGCCGGCAGGGGCAGCTTGGCTGGGGGCCGGCAGGGCCGAGCTCGGGGAGGAAAGGAAGAGACAGGCTGGGCCAGGAGACTCTTCTGGTGCGTTTGTGAACCCTGAAGGTACGGGGGCGTTACTTTGTGGCCTGGCAGAGCCTGGCCCAGGAGAGTTGGGAGGCAGCGAGGGCTGCCTGGGTGCTGGGGAGGGGACGGGTGCCTGATGTCATGGAACAACTGGGCCTAGGTCCAGCCCCTCTCTGCCATTAGCTGTGCCTGGCCCTGAACACTTTCCACTCGCTGGCTGGGAAATAAAATCAGGCAACCTTGAAACAAGCAGAAAATATTCCAGAGTCTGGCTGCTGGGCCCTGAGGACACGGGGAGGGGCGGGCATGGGGCTGCCATCCTCCCCTGCCCGCCCCCACCCCCACCACACACGTCCACGCCACTCCACTGGGGAGAAGAGCCGCCCCTTGGCGGCAGGTCCTGAGCTGTGGGGAGGTGGGGGGATGCTCATTGCAACGGGGTTAGCACCTCTGCAGAGTCCGGGGGACCCACCTGTTGGGGGAGACAAGAGCAGGCCCACGGCAGGTGAGCGAGCGGGGCAGGTGGGCCTGTGGCCTTCCCTCTGGCACCGCCCTGCCCCACAGCCCCGGCTCACCTGCAGGATCCTCCGCCACTCATACAAAGACCTTGGCCAGGGCATCGGCCCCAGCACTAGCAATCAGGGCCTTGCTGGGGTGGAAGGCCACAGCGTGGATGGCCTCCTCGTGCTTCTTGCGGTGGGCCGTGATCTCCTGCACACACGTCTTGTTGTCCAGGTTCCAGAGGCGCAGCGAGCAGTCATGGCCTGGAAGAGCCAGCGGATGAGAAGGGTCAGACGGGGGCTGGGGGGAGAAGAGACTTGCCCAAGATTACACAGCGAATCAGTGGGAGAGTCACAGAATCCAGGAGACCTGGCTCCCAGTCCCCTGATCCCACTCCCCTCCTAGAGCTGAGGATAGAACCCGGGAGACCTGCCTCTACCCCTCCACCTCTCCCCCCGGCCACTCCCACTCTAATCATTAGACCCCGCTCCCTTCCCAGAGCTGGAGACAGAACCCAGGAGTCCTGACCCATTTGCCTGCTCTTCCCGCAAAACCCAGCTGGCAAAGTCCAAACTTCCTCCTGGTCACTTGTTTAGCACACTTAGTGCTGGATTCTGGATCCACTTACCACTGAACACACCCAGGCCAAGTGCCCTCATCGCTCCCTACACCGGAGGGACACCTCCCGCTAGGCATGGAAGGGGACGGCCCAGCCTCTGTGATTCATTCAATCCTCGGCCCCTCTGCTGCCAGAGGGCACATCTATTCCCACCTGCGGTGATGGTGGGCGCCCCACCTGGAAGCGGCTGAGATCCAGCAAACCCATTTCATGCCGTGGGCACTTGGGCGGAAACAGTTTTTGGCCCCTGCTGCAGTTGAACCCCTGGCTCACTGCCCATCACCCCCCTTCAGAAGACTCTCAAGGCCCGAAGCAGGCAAGATGCATGCAGCTGGGGTCAGGGTGGACAAGACACACACTTACTTCCCGACATGAGGAAGACCCCATTGGGATCCACAGCGAGGCAGGTGACAGCGTCCAAGTGAGCGACCATGGAGTGGATGGCTTTCCCTGCACAGGAAGAGGAGGTGAACAGGGCGGCTGGCCTCCCATGCCTGGGGCCTGCTCCAGCCGCTAGGTGTCTCTCCCCACAGCCCATGCGGGGGGGTATCTTACATGGGCATGGGAAAGGCGGCTCCCTCTCCTGGGGGGTCTTGGGGCAGATGCTCAGGGAAGGGTGCAGAGAGACCCTGGTGGCCTCTGACACAGACCTGACTTGGCTGGCAAGAGACAGACAAGAGCCTCGTGGGGAAGGGGAACACAGTGACAACCCCAGTGGGTGAGCAGGGAGGACTGAGAGCCATGTGTTCAGCAGACATGGTCTTTTCAAGGCAGGTGAGCTGAGTTTGGGGGCAGACTGGTCCTTGGGAGGACCATGGACATTTGTCAGCTGGGGACGGAGGAGCCCCCAGGCAGGGCGTGCTTGTCATCATGAGGGGGCCGATCCCATCTCACCATGGGTGAGTCTCCCAGAGAAGGGCTCACACATGTGCCCTGCGTAGGCAGCAGGCGGCAAAGGAAGGAGCTGGCCCCTGCATGCCTGGATTTCAGTGGAGCCCCCTGCCTCTCTTCCCAGCCCCAGCCAGAGGGGATGCTCAGGGTCCAGGCTTGACCCCAAAGCACAGCAGAGGGCAGTGAGGGGAGGGGCAATCCTCCCTCAACAGCCTCTGGGCTGTGGGAGAGATGGCCCAGTAAGGGGGAGCTCTGGGAAACAGCAAGGCCCTTCACCGCCCCAGGAGGTCGGGATCATGGTTCCTGGCTGCCTTTCTGCCGGGGTTGGGGGTCAGCAGGGAGCAGTTCTGTGCCAGCCGATGCTGGCAGGTGGCTGCCCCACCTGTCCGGTTGTCCAAGAAGCGGATCCCTCGGTCGTCATGGGCCGTGATGGTGACGGGCTGCGTCGGGTGGCTCACAACGTGGTTGATTTGACTGACTCCTGGTCAGAAGGCAGGAGAGGGAGCTGGTTACAACCGAACCATCTGTGTTTCCCTGCCCCCCAGCTCCATGCCAGAGCAGCTGCCAGGCTAGGACCAACCATTCATCTCCCTCTTCCCAGCCCGAGGAGCAGCTAAGCTGGCCTGGCCCCTCTGCACTCATCCTCTACCACCCCTGCCGGACAAGCACCTTTCAGCCTAGGATCTCAAGGCACAAACTGAACCGTTTGGCCTCACTGCTGCCTGGGAGGTGGCCAGCACCATTATCTTGCTTGCTTGCTTGCCATCACACAGCAAATCAGTAAGAGCTGTGGACAGAACCCAGGAGTCCTGGCTCCCAGCCTCCCCCTTGCGCTCTAACCACTGGACCCCACTTCCCTCCCACAGCTGGCTCTAGAACCCAGGAGTCGGCCCTGCTCATTGCTGCCCCCAGCCCCAGCTCACCAGTGGCTGCTCTGGATTCCAGCGTCAGGATGGTCTGGGAGGTCTCCAGGTCGTAGAGCGCTGTGTTGCCCGTTCGGAAGGCAGCCACCATGTGGGCGGCGTCCGTGCTGGCGAACGCGACAGAGGTAGGGATTCCGTACTCTGTGGGAACGGTAGGCCACAGGGAGAACAATGGAGGCTGCCTTACAGGATCAACCGTCACACTTTAGTGCCAAGGCCACACCTGCTGCAGCTCCCGACACAGCAAAGCCTTCCAACCACATTGGTCTCAACCTATCCACCGCCAAAATGCAGCCATCTCTAGGGTGGAGCATGGCACATGCACACAGCAACAGCACCCAATTTATGGCAGGAAGTGAAGAAGTACCCTGTATCCGATTGAAACGACAGAAGTCTGAGAGAGAGGCAGAATGGCATTCCCCAGGTTGGAATGTGACCAGCCCATCATGACTCTTTGGGACAATACCAAAGGATCTTCAATGCCCACAGTAAAGCAGGGCCCTAGTTTTCCATCTCATCTGAAAGGAGGCACCTTTCTAAGGTACTTATGTGGCCCTCTGACTCTGTAGTATCTGAGCGTTTCACAATCTTGAATGGATTTATCCTCTCAATCCCCATGAGCAGGGCAGGGCAGAAATTCCCATTAGCAGGGGATGGGGAAACTGAGACACAGAGTGACTTGCCCAAGATCATGCAGGCACACTGTGGCAGACCAAGGACTTGAACCCAGGTCTTCCAAGTCCGAGGCTAACGTCCTAGCCCATGGGCCAGCCTTCCACCTCCTAAGCACAGTGCTCTCTAGGGCTGGCAGAGCACCGGGGTTAACTGACCCAAGAAGAAAGAGTTCCCCATACCCCTTCTAACACCCCAAAGCCTCAATCCCGTCAGGAACATCTCGTCTAATGAGCTCCCCCATTTCCCAGCCATGCTTTGGTACCCCAGGGTGGGGTTCTCACCTCGCTCCGTGTTGTAGATGCTGAGGCAGGACGGGCTCCCGCTAGGGTCCCATATCCTGACCGTGCCGTCTGCAGAACACGAAGCCAGCCGGTTCTTGGAAGGGCTGAATGCCAGGCCCCAGATCGCATCCGTGTGGCCTTCCAGAACGTTGCTGACGACTCCTGGATCTAGGCCAGAAACAAAGCCAGGCTCAAGGAGGAGTCACACAGCGTCCTGGCTCCCAGCCGGGCGCCTTACCTTAATTTACCCCAGGGACGCCCTCTAGCGGCCAATGCAGCAAGGGCCTTAGTGCAGCCACTTCCCAGCATACAGTACTCCACCTCCCCTAGAGCAGCCAGGCCGCAATGCATGCTGGGAGCTGTAGTTTCCACAGGACACTCAAAGGGCCACTGCACCCTGATAGAGTAGCCAACACAGCCCTCTTTTGGGCACTGCCACCCTCCCCTCCCATCTGTCCCAAGGAGACAAAACCACCCAAAAATCTCACATTTGGGCCTCACCCACTTCTCCTCCCAGCTGGCAGCGGGTGGACTGGATACTCTGGGATCTGCTCAGGGCATAGGGACTGCCAGGGGAGAGGACAGACAGACAGCTGTGACTTACAGCTGCCCGCACCCACCATAACTGTCGTAAGGGTCCATGCTCAAATCCGGGACCCTCCAGAAGCGGATCTTTGTGTCCGTTCCTCCACTGTAGCAATATTCGCTGTTACACCCCATGGCGACGGAGAGCACCGGACCCCTGCAGAAATGGGATGGCCACAGAAAGGAGGGGCAGGGTGAAGGAAATGGGCCAAAGAAAGGATATGGGGGGGAAGCTTCCAAAGTTGTAGGACGCAGCTTCCCCTCCCTGTACCAGGCTCACAGAGACTCTCTCCCAGGAGCTAATGAGGGTGCAGGACACACAGGCTGAGCCGCCCACAGACGCCCACTAGGGGGAAGCAGCTCCCAGCTGCGGAGCCCTCTGGTGTTTGTGGAGTCAGAGCGCCCTCTAGTGGCAAAGGACGCTGCTCTGCCGGCACTCCGGCCGGCCAGTGCCTGGCTGGACTTTGCTGCTCCATTCCCTGTGGGCTGACGGAGTCGTTTAACGATCTCGCAGGGCACAAGAGCTGCACTCATAGGCAGGATGGGGGTTCAGGCTTAGCCCTGGCCCTCCCACACCAACCTCCTGCAGGTTTAAGCCTCCCTCCTTCATTACATCAGACTGCCGAGACCAGGGTTCCAATGTCTGATCCCAACGGCTGCGCTGGGGCTGGGGATCCAGACTCGCAGGCTTGATTCTCTGGGCCAACAAAGTTCATTAGAGAGTCGCCCATGGATTCAGGATTGACACACAGGTGGGGAGATGCCCCTTTGGGCCGCTGTTCCAGGCACACACCTCACACCCCAGGACCCACCTGTGCGCCCGAAAAGCGTAGACTGGCTCCACGTCCAGCGCAGCATTCCTGTGGCAGGAGAGGAAAGGACAGAGATTGGGGGGGTGCACGGGTCTTCTGAGGGCCACTCACTGCTGGCGAGGCTGTGTTTTATACTCCACCATCCAACTAGACTGGCTTAGGGACACTGCAGGAACCCACAGGGGAAAGGCCTGGGGTTCAATGCATGCAGGTCCTTCCTTTAGCATCAGGGGACAAGGAGAGGGGACTGTGCTGTGATTTTAACCCTTCTGTGCCCACGTCAAGCTGAACAGATCAAGTGAACAGCTGGCAGTCTTCCCCTTCCCCATCTCCTCATTCCAAGCATGATGTGGTGTACCAGGGGTATGTGAGCTAGCCCCGAGGGACTTCTGGCTGGCAGATGCCTTAGACAGATGCCCGTCCTCAGACCTAACCCTTTTCTTCACATTTGGTTTTTACAGGGCAAGTAAGCAAGATCTGCCTGGCAATAACCCCTGCAGCACCTCCTGCTGGCCTTGCTAAGCAGCGATGACTGGTACTTGCTGATAGCGGGGTGCACAATTTAAAGGTTCACTCCCCGCACAGCTTGAGTTAAGCCTCTCCCAGGCATGCCTCCCCCCTGACTCTCAGTGGCCCCTCTCTGTAGCACCCAGCTGTTTGCTGCGGCCTCTCCCTGTGGCAGCACCTTGCAGCTTGCCTGATCCAGGCGCTGCCGCACAGGGAGGGCGCCCAGGTGGCAAACCGTGGCAGAAATCAAGGGGGGCGTGTGCCCCCCCCATGAATCACCTCTGCCACTGAGCCCAACACGCTTCCCAAATCACAGTCTACGCTCACTTTTTGGCAGCGACTGTCTTCTGGAGGTTCCACAGCTTCAGCGTGCCATCCTCAGAGGCGGTGACCAGCGCAGACTCCGCGTGGTGGAAAACCAGGGCCCGGATCCCATCGTAGTGACTCCGCAGGGTGAACTTGGGATTCCAGGTCTTCTTAAAGGCGTCCTTGCCGTCCGACAGCTGGGAACACAAAACAAGGCAGCGGGATTACAGCTGCGCTCTTCCCCTCGTCTTCTGAGCTGGGCCGAACCACCTCTGTCCATTTCCAATTAGATCCCCTGGCAGGGGCAAGCAGCCAGGCTGCCTCTGCACATCCTCTTCTGCTCCCCTTGTGGTTAATGACCCCACGCATTTGCCTGCTTGCTAGCTCAGTACCACTCCTGTCTAACTACATTAGGCCCTTAGATGGCATCCATCACGGTGGTCTCAGAGCACCTCACAATGTTTAACCTCTCAACATCCCTGAGGCAAGGCAGGACAGTGGTATTATTATTATTGTCTCTTTGTTCGTACAGCACCAAGCACAATGTGGCCCTGGGTCAGGAGTAGGGCTCCTAGGTGCTACCATAATACACCTACTAAGTATTAATAATTTCACTGATGGGGAAACTGAGGCACAGAGATTAAGTGACTCACTGAAGGTCACACAAACAGCGTGTGGCAAAGCAGGGACTTGAACCCCGGTCCTAGGCAAGAGTCATAACCACTGAGCCATCACTCCTCTCCACACCAGGAGGCTCACTTACATGCTTCTGCTGTTAACAGCAAGCTGGCCTTCCACACAACTGCAGGGCTGGACAGGACCCCAAGAAGTCCTCTGGTCCATCCCCCTGCATGGAAGCAGAGGCATGTCTACCTCCTGTCTGGCCTTGGGAGCCAAACACTCAGGTCTGGAACTGGGAATGCTCAGGGCCGGAGTGATTAGAACAAAACTGTCAGGTAGGAGAAGAGCTAAAAGAGGCAGGAAAGAAACCCAGACTGGCCTTATACTCCTTCCTGCACTGCAAAACGGCTGCACGTCTGGAAGGGAAACTAGCAACTCACTAGGTCACCCTGGTATGTTCCCTGGCTATGCAGGACGGTGTTCTGGTGGTCCAACAGGAATCGGAGCTTGCTCCACATGCCCCAGACTCCCTACGAGAAGACCCCGCCTCTAGCGCCCACTAGAGTTCACAACTTGGGACATGTCTCGAGTGATCCCAACTTCCTGCCTGGTGCACATGAAGCAAGAGGGCATCTGTGCTGGACAGGACCCAGATCATGTGGTCTGTCCATCTGCTCTACACCTAGATAAGCTGGTAGCTAGTGCAGGTTCTGCCAGCGGTCCTGCAGCTTCCTACACGGAACACCCCCCAGCACATCGGTGCTTCCTGCAGAGGGCATTGCAAGAAGGCCCAAGTTAGATCTGTGGAGAGAAAGGTTGCTAACTCCGACCCGGGGGGAATGAGAAGAAATGTTCCTGGATAACGTTGCGCCCAGGGACCCCAGGATCCACAAAGATCCCCCACCTGCGGGACTCAGACCTATCTTGATGGGCAGACATCAGTGCAAAGGACAGCTGGGTATCAGTTCGGTGCCCACTGGAATGGGATGTACTGGTTGCATGAAGTGGCGCTGTCCCTAGCACCATAAGTGACACTGACTAATGCTCATGGAGCCTGTGCTAAGGGCAAGCTCGGAAAGCTGGGGTGAGAAGATGAGGCCGTTACTTACGTCACAATTGAGATCATTGTCGTTGGTGACGGTCAGGTCTGCCAGGTCCCCCAGACTGACTTCCCCTCCGCCAATGGTGTCCATGATAAACACATCCGAGGAGAAGCCAAGAGACCCTGCTGCATGGGGAGAAGAAGGAAACTCAAGGCTATCTGAAAGGGTGCGAGGAGGAGAGGGTTTAAATCCCAGACTCCCTGCTTGCACCCACAAGCTTGAGGGAGGGAATGTTGGGGCACCCCTAGGTGGGTGGCAGTTTGCCAGAGTGTGAGGGATCCCCAAC
Organism: Mesoclemmys tuberculata; assembly: GCA_007922155.1. Taxonomy (NCBI): domain Eukaryota; kingdom Metazoa; phylum Chordata; order Testudines; family Chelidae; genus Mesoclemmys; species Mesoclemmys tuberculata. The sequence continues at coordinate 3,276,460 of ML675698.1, read as the reverse complement.
TTCTCCCCTCCATAACACAATCCCCACCCCACAGCCGGAAACAGGATCTGCAACTCCCGGACGATTCCAACTTCAGGGGAACAAAGGGACTGGGTGTTACCTTCGTGAGACCTGGGGTGACTGGAGATGGCAGGTGGAATGGATAGTTTAGGAGGAAGCCCATCGGTGTCCTGGAGATCGGCAAGCATGCCTTGCAGCTTAACTCTCCGGCTATCTGCAGAGCAAGGAAAGATGAGGGGAGAAGGTTACAACGCAGGCTCTGGCAACATAGCAAGAAGCACAAGCTACTTTGGGAACAGGACCCACCCCTGAAATATACCGAGCTTGCCCTCGGCATCCCATGTAAAAGCAATGCCGTGACTTCAAACCAAACTTGGGGGGTGCGATGCTCTTGCTTGCTGGCAGCATGTGTAACATCTGGGATCATCAAAGCCGAGAAATGAGGCATTTCTCCCTGTTCCTTCAATTGCCTTTATGCAGATGACAGCATGTGTCAGTTTCGCTGCTTCCCCTATTCTTGGTGGAAGTCTTTCATCCAGCCACAGGGGGAAGGGAAACATGCAGGGGGAATTAATACAGTGAAGTCCTATGGCCTGTGCTGCGCAGATCAGACTAGATGATCACAAAGGTCCCCTCTGGCTTTGGAATCTACCTAGTCTGCGTAACCTTGCCTTCATCACTGTAACATCAGGGCGCCTTTCAGACGGGCAGGAACTGACATGATCACCTTCCCTGTGATTGGTTCTTTCCCATGGGGGGTGGGGATAGGATGTGCCATTGTTTGGGGCAGGGGGTGTGCGTTTTGGTAGGATTTTGTCGTCATTTTTTAAAACATCCGTGCTGCTCTGTGCTTCTGTTAGAGGAGCCAGGCCAGAGCAGTGCTCCTCTCACTGGGAGCAAAGGGTAGGTTTGGGATGGCCCTTGGCTCCTGGGGCAGTTTGTTCCATGGCCTGGGACCGGCCCCCGAGGACTCTGTCTCCCATGCAGACAGGCTTTCCCCTGAAGCTAGAAGTTCCATGGTACTGCAGGAGCAGCTATCATTGGAGTGTTAGCCTCTTTAGAGCTGCTGAACCCAGGCCATGGAGTGTCTTAAAGATAAGGACCGAAACCTTGAGCTTGACTCAATTTCTATGGGTTGCCAGTGTAGAGGAGAGGACAGAGCTGATATGCTAATGCTGGCCATTGATGCTGACCCAAAACTACCTTCAACTCGTGGTTTGAAATTGGCAATGCCCCTTTAAAAAGAAAACCTCCCTTCCAGGCTGGGACACGGCTTGGCCCATTGCAGCCCAGAGGAAATACAGTGAGTGCTAGGCTCCTGAGAACACAAGGTTGTACAGGAAGGCAGAGCAGCTGTAGAGGGCGCTGACATCATAGAGTTCAGGCCCAAGGGCTAGGACCAGCTTCACTGCCCGCAGCGGGCACTGCCAGAAGCCAGGCTGGGGTCACTGTGGTTGGAATGAAGGAGATGAACTGAGTTCGTATGTGGGAATGGGGGGAGGAAGGGCGAAGGGAACAACGTTTCATTCCATTAAGCCTGCAGAGGAAATGCAGCCGCTCGGCACTTCCTGCTGAAGGCTGGTTTAGGGAAAAGCAGGATCATCCCGACTGGACACAGAAACAACGGCTGCTGCTTGGCCGCTGCTCCTCAGGAAGTCTGTGTTTCCCGTCTGGGGGGAGAGGACAGGGAATCCCACATCCCTCCAGAGCCTGCAGCAGACATGGGGAGTCAGCGGCTCCTCCACCTTGCCAGAAACTGTCCCCTAGAACATAACAGCCAGACTGGGTCAGACCAATGCTCCATTTAGTCCAGTATCGTTCCAACAGTGGCCAATGCCAGGTGCTTCAGAGGAAATGAACAGAACAGGTAATCACCAAGTGATCCATCCCCGGTCGTCCAGTACCAGCTTCTGGCAACAGCAATCCCTGCCTATCCTGGCTAATAGCCATCGATGGACCTATCCTCCAGGAATTTAACTAGTTCTTTTTTGAACCCTGTTATAGCCTTGGCCTTCACAACATCCTCTGGCAAGAAGTCCCAAAAGTTGACTGTGCGTTGTGTGCAAAAATACTTGCTTTTGTTCGTTTTAAACCGGCTGTTATAAGGAGTAAATAACACTTCCTTATTTACTTTCTCCACACCAGCCATGATTTTATAGACCTCTATCATATTCCCAATTAGCCATCTCTTTTCCAAGTTGAAAACTCCCAGTCTTATTACTCTCTCCTCATATGGAAGCTGTTCCATACCCCTGATCATTTTTGGTGTCCTTTTCTGTACCTTTTCCGATTCCAATATCTTTTTTGAGATGGGGCGATCGGATCTGCATGCAGTATGCAAGATGTGGCAGTACCAGGGATTTATAAAGAGGCAATACAATATTTTCTGTCTTGTTATTTATCCCTTTCCTAATGATTCCCAACGTTGTTAGATTTTTGACTGCCACTACACAGTGAGTGGATGTTTTCCGAGAACTATCCACAATGACTCCAAGATCTTTTTCTTGAATGGTAACAGCTAATTGACACCCCATCATTTTATATGTATAGTTGGAATGATGTTTTCCAATGTATTTCTTTGCATAAATGCATTTCTTTGCATTTATCAACACTGAATTTCATCTGCCATCTTACTGCCCAGTCACCCAGTTTTACGAAGTTAAAAAGGGATCTTAGTCTGCTTTGGACTTAATTATCTTGACTAGTTTTCTCTAGTCTTCAAATTTTGCCACCTCCCTGTTTAACTCTTTTTCTAGACCATTTATGAGTATGTTGAACAGCACAGGTCCCAGTACAGACCCTGGGGGCCCTGACTATTTACCTCTCTCCATTCTGAAAACATAATTTATTCTTACCCTTTTTTCCTAGCCTTTAACCTGTTACTTATCCCGGAGAGGCCCTTCCTTACTTTGCTTAAGAGCCTTTGGTGAGGGACCTCGTCACAGGCTTTCTGAACACCTAAGTACGCTATAGCCACTGGATCACCCTTGGCCACGTGCCTGTTGACCTCATCAAAGAATTCTAGTGGATTGGTGAGGCATGATTTCCTTTTACAAAAACCAGGTTGACCCTTCCCCAACACATTGTATCTATCTCTGTGTCTAATTCTGGTCTTTACTGTAGTTTCAACCCATTTGCTTAGCACTGAAGTTAGGGTCACTGGCCTGTAATTGCCGGGATCGCCTCTGGAGCCTTTTTTAAAAATTGACCTCACATTAGCTATCCTCCAGTCGTCTGGTACAAAAGCTGATTTAAATGATAGGCTACATACCACAGTTACTAGTTCTGCAATTTCACGTTTGAATTCCTTCAGAACTCCTGGGTGGATACCATCTGGTCCTAGTGACTTATTACTGTTTAATTTATCAATTTCATCCAAAACCTCCTCTATTGACACCTCAGTCTGGGACAGTTCCTCAGATTTGTCACAAAAGAAGAATAGCTCAAGTTTGGGAATCTCCCTCACATTCTCAGCTGTGAAGACTGCTGCAAAGAATTCATTTAGTTTCTCCGCAATGGCCTTATCTTCCTTGAGTGCTCCTTTAGCAGCTTTATCATCCAGTAGCCACACTGGTTGTTTAGCAGGCTTCCTGCTTCTGATGTACTTAACATTTTTTGGCTTTTACATTTTAAGTCTTTGGCTAGCTGTTCTTCAAATTCTTTTTTGGCCTTCCCAATTATGGTTTTACACTTCACTTGGCACAGTTTATGCTCCTTTTTATTTGTCCCAATATGATTTTTCTTTTACTTCTTAAAGGATGCTTTTTTGCCTCTAACAGCTTCTTTTACTGTGTTGTTTAGCCACGGGGGCACTTTTTTGGTCCTCTGACTATGTTTTTAATTTGGGGTATACATTTAAATTGAGCCTCTCTTATGGCGTCTTTAAAAAGTTTCCAGGCAGCTTGCAGGGATTTCACTTTTGGCACTGGATCTTTTAATTTCTGTTTAACGAATGTCCTCATTTTTATGTAGTACCTCTTTCTGAAATTAAATGCTATCATGGTAGGCTGCTCTGGTGTCATCTCCCCCCTCCCATCCAACAGGGATGCTAAATTTATTATGTTATGGTCACTATTACCAAGTGGTTCAGTAGATCCTGTGCTCCATTTAGGATTAAATCAAGAACTGCCTCTCCTCTTGTGGGTTCCAGGACTAGCTACTCCAAGAAGCAGTCATTTAAAGTGTCAAGAAATTTTATCTCTGCATCCTGCCCTGAGGCACCACGTACCCAGCCAATATGGGGATAATTGAAATCCCCCATTATTATTGAGTTTTTTGTTTTTATAGCCTCTCTAACCTCCTTGAGCATTTCACAGGTGGTGGACAGTATGTCCCTAGAGCTACATTCATAGTGTTCGGAAAGGGAATTACTCTCCAGAGAGGTTCTATGGCAGTTAGACAGGAGTTCACAGTGTGACTGGCTGCACAGCACCCAACAGACCCTGGCAAGGGGGAGTGAGAGGGTGTGCAAGCACCCTAGGGAAGGCAGGCAGCCACCCCTCTGTATGGGGCTCTTGGGATCCACATGCAGTTCTAGACACCATGGTACCAGGAGCATAGTAATGAACCAGAGGGAGTTTGATGACCAGAAATTATCTAAGGAGGGGGCTGAGAGTAAAGGTATCCGTCTTCCAGACTCCTAGCCTTCCTACACATGAAGGATGTCACCACAAAGCAGAGCTGGGAATCAGTTTGGCTGACGCACGGACATAAGCTGCAGCAATGGGAGGGAGTTAATCAAGGGTTAACGTGAGCTGTCAGGAGCTGGGGAATGATTTCCCCCCAGGACACGTGGAGAAAGGGGAAGCCCCATCGCATGGACACTAAGAACTAGACTGGAGGGGTCAGGCCCACGCTGGCTCCTATGGGGAGGCTGCCGGGAGTTATAGGATCCTAGCCACACTCTCCCATTACCGAGTTCATTCCCGTCTCCCGAGCGCCGGCTGTCCCCTGAGCCCTCGCCGTTCTCCCCAGAGCCCAAGAAGTCAAACTCGTTCAAGGCATCCTCGGAGTCTTCCTCATCATCTTCGTCCTCCACCTCGGGCATCAGGGGCTTCGTGGCAAGCTGGCAACACAGAGCCGGGAAAGAGTTAGCCTAGGGCGGGGGGGAGAATACGCCAAGCTTTGCTGTTCCCCACAGCCCGGGGAGACAATGCAGAGCCACCAGCCCACAGCACTGATGGACCCAGCCCTGTGATGCACTCCAGGAAGATTCTGTTGCCCACAGGAGGGCCGGGGACGGAAGATCAGAGACAGTGGCCAAGAAAAGCCATCACTACTGATGAGCTAGGGCAGAGCACATCTGCACACATGGGAAGGGCGCTGCCATTCTTCAGGCAGAACACTTTGGGGGAGCTTTACGCATGTACGGCTGCAGTCACTAACGGGTTAACCATTCCATATGAGGTCTGCTAGGCCAACAGCTGCTATTACGCACAAGCACAGCGGAGGGTCCTGCATATTCGTGTTAAGACACGTGGGCACAGACATGAACGTGGCCCAGAGCTTCCCTGGATGTCCCATTACCGTGCCCCTAGGTTGAGTGGTGGGGCAGCATGTCCCTCTCACCTTGAGGCAGGCTGGAGTTGGGAAGGTTAAGTCGTTTCAGGCATCGCTGCGTTACGGCAGCAGAGGTCAGAGCACCCCCTCTGCAATCTCTGCCACACAGCTGCTGCTGCTGCTGCACGGCTCTTGTTAGAAGCCAGAGATACTTGATGGGTAGAAAGGGGACAAGGGAACCCTACAGAAGAAACCCCCACTCCCCCATCAGGAAGGGAAGGGGAACCAAGAAAAAGAGGAAGCATAGGCTAGTGGTTAGAGTACTGGGGCAGCCAGTGGTTGGACTCCTGGGTTCTCTTCCCAGCTCTGGGAGGGGAATGTGCCTAGTGGCTAGAGCCAGGGGGTTGCTGGGAATCAGGACTTCTGGGTTGTCTCCCCAGCTCGGTCAATGGGCAGGTCATTTCCCTGCTCTGTGCCTCAGATCCCCCATCTGTAAAATGGGCACACCGCCGGCGCTCCCCATAGGACAGAGCACAAGGGTTAATTAAAGCACTTTGAGATCCTTGGATAAAAATGCTAGCAGAAGGCCAGGAATTATCATTGCTAGGAGCTTTCACCTTCAGCTCCGAATACCCACAGTAGGGGACAACTTCCTACCCAGATGCCATGGCAAACACAGGAGCATCTGCTCATTATGTTACTTGTCCATTTATAGCATACTTCAGAAGCCAGCCAAGCCCTTTACAAAGGTGGGTGTGTATTAACCTCATTATACAGGTGGGGAAACGGAGGCACGGGGGTGGGATCAGCCCACAGCCACGGAGTGAGACAGTAGTAAAGCGGGGAACAGAACCCGGAAGTCCTCACTCCCAGTGAATCCTTGTTCTAACCAATCCGCTGCACTCTCCTCCCAGAGAGGAGATAGAACCCAGGCGTCCTGGTGCCCAGCCCCTGCCTTTAGAAACCTAGCGGGAGGGCTGGTTAGAGCAATGCTGGACCCGTTACTCCCTGAAATAAGATGTTCTCGTATCCTCGGGAGACCTGCCTTTACTCGCTGCTTCTTGTGCTGCCGCTGGCTCCCGAGAGGAAGGCCTTCCAAATCCTCCTCTTCATCGCTATCCTCGTCCTCACAGTTCTGGAGGAAGGGGATCTTCTCGATCACCGAGCTGCTGATCCGGTCCTTTGTCTCCTTCCCAGCGTTCCTGCCAGAGGGAGAGTCATGCCAGGCCGTCGTTAGGGAGTTTCAGCACTGCAGCTGCCGACCCAGCCTGGTCATTGGCCAGAGGGAACGAGAGCAGCTGAAGGGACAGAAACTCCCCGTTTCAGGGCATGAGCTGAGCCCTAACTGCCTGGGGTTGGGAAGAAACTTCCCCCATGGGCGGGCAATGCCACAGGATTCTCCTGTCGCAGCTTCCTCTGAAGCTGGCCACCGAGGATCCTGGTCTGTTCTGCTTCCTATGCCAGAAGATCTCCAAGGCCCAGACGTCCCTTCCACGGTGCCCTGGGGCTGGACATGCAGCACTTCAGCAGGGGACAAATGCACATGCAACAGCCCTCTGGGGATGAGACACATCATGCAGGAACAGGGGCAGCTCCCTCTGCTTGGGACTGACTGCCATGGTTATCCAGGCAGCGCACCCCCTTCTACCAACCAGAATCGGGGCTAGGACCCCTCCCTGCAGCGGGGTATCCCCCTCCAAGCAGTGCATCACTCTCCTCCCTGCCAACCAGACTCTGGGTTGAATGTATCCAGCAGAGACACCCCCACCCCCATCCAGCAGAGACCTACCCTGCCCCATGAGACATAGCAGGCTGGAGCTCTCCTCCTACCAGCCAAACCCCATCGGTGCAGCCGCTGTGGAACAGCCGCAGGAAAGAGACACATGCAGCTCCCGGTACAGCTCAAGAGCGAGCACAGAAGAGTAACACCTCCTACTCAATACACATGGACTGGACAGAGGCTGCCTGCTCACCTTTTAATCTGCTCCTCAATCTGTTTGACAAGCAACGACTCTCCCCCATTCAGCCCTGTGGGCCCTGGAGCGGGCCCCGGCCCCAAGTCACTGGGCTCCACGGTACCGTTCAGCTCCACAGAGCAGCGGCCCAGCAGGGAGCGCACTCGCTTGGAGCGCATGTCCAGGATGGTGTCTGTGTAGCCCACTTCTTCCAGGTACCTGAAGGGAGGGAGAAAGGTGAGCTGTGCGCTAGGGCCCAGGGCAGGAAATCATAACACACTCCGCCTGCGGCAATTTCCCTCTAGGATCGGCAAGCACTTTAGAGACACGGTGGGTCAATCTCGCCACAGCCAGGCACAGCGTGAAAAAGGGACTCCTCCAAGTCAGCAAAGCAGGCCCAAGACCTTCCCCCTCGTAGTCCTGTGCTCCCCTGCTCTCTGTGCGTGATGCCCAGAAGGCAGCCCAGATTTAGGGAGACATGGGGAAGTCCTGAGCAGATCCCCAAGGAGTCTCTCTCTGAAGTAGGGTGCAGCATGAGACGGCCCTTCACACTGCCAGCAGCATTTTATCCTGAGGGTGGTGGGTGGCTCTCCCAGCCACAGGACAGATGCCACATGAAAGAGAACGTAGCAGCAGAGAGGAAGCAGGGGCCTATGGGTAAGGCCTGGGGCTGGGAGCCGGGAGAGCTGGGTTCCGCCCTCTCCGCTTGGCCACAGGCTTGCTGGGTGGCCTCGGGCAAGCCGGACTCTCAGCATCTCGGTTCCCACCCTGCACACATGGGGACAATGCTACAGAACTGACACCGGGAGGACTGGGAAATTGGCGCATGGGGTCCCGATGGAGCCCAAACTCACTGCCAAGCTACATGTGTGGGAACGACAAATTCCTCCCCTGCCACAGGAGCATTCGCTGCGCTGTCAGAACGGAGCCACGCTCTTGGGATGTGCCCTCCCCAAAGCCCCACACTGGGAAGCTTTGACAGTTGAGGGACTGGGGCTAAGTTTTAGTCGAGGTGAGGTCACATACAGAGGGATCCTCTCCCCATGCATCACTGCAGAGGCTTTTCAGCTTGCTGTGTAATTGTGGCCCATGTCCAGCCAGCAGCAAAGGGAGCATCCCAAAGCCTCCGGAGCTAACAAGGACGTGTAGCATTTAGGTTCTACACCATGTCGGGAGTGCCACGGAGCCCTGGGCAGGGCATTTTTTTACCAATTACACCTAGAGTAGTTTGAGATTAAGTCCCCGTGGCCCCGATGGTCAGGGCTTTGCAAAGGGCGCAGGGTGCAGGCATGTCCCAAAAGGCAAGGACTGGTGCTGACAATACTGAAAGGAAAATTGCCTCCGTCACCACTGAAATGCGACTGCCTCTGGGATGCAGCACTGCAGGCGTTTACCAGCACATGCCAACGCTGCCGTGCAGCGCAGGAGAGGAAGAGAAGAATCTCAGACCCACATGAAACAAGTGGAGGGTTCAGCGAGGGAGTGGAGCTGCCCCGTACAGAACAGGGCTCTGGGACCCATGCTCCTGTGGGAATTTCTTCTAAGAGCTACAATCAAAGTAAATCCTGCCTGGAGAATCATCCTAGCAGCTCACCTGACTCCTCCTTCCCGTCCAATCACAAACGCTCTCCATTCCCCTACCTTCCCCGGGGGCTCAGCTCCTAAGCCTTCGGCCCCTCCCAGGAGGCTCTTCATACTCACTGCCGGAGCAGCTGGCGCCCTTCTTTCCACACCAGTGGGTTGCTTTCCAGTGAAGTCATTTCCGCTGGGCCATTGGAAACTGGGAGGAAAGTAAAGAATGGGCGGCAGTGAGACATACACACCCTGGAGATCCCATTCTGGCTTCAGCAGCAGCTTTTCAGCAAGCCATCCACGGCCCTGGACCTGCCTGAACCCCAAGCCCTCACGTTGGCTAACACCCTGGAAAGAATCTATCCCTGAGGTCAGGAGCCCATAGCATCCCGCACCCCAGCTCTCCAAAATAACAGGAATCACATCCGCATCCATTGGCAGGGCGCTGGGCGGAACACACAGGATACTACGGGCGTGAGAGCGCTTGCATGGTACAATACCTGGCTCCGACAGATCTGCTTTCTTCTCCCCTTGGTTCGGCTCAGTTCCAAACTTCAGCTTGTGGTATTTTGACCTTGAATGAACACGGAAAAGCTAAGTTTGATGAGAACTTAAAGCAACTGTAGCAATGCACAATTGCCGTATTATAGAAGGGGAAACTAAGGCACAGAGAAGCAACACAATCTCCCTATGGTCATATAGTGCGTCTGCTCCAACCAGTGGAGAACACTCCTCCTCGGACTGGAGACCGAGACCCCAGAGTCCTGACACCCCACGCATCCCTGCTGTAACCTGACAATCCTTCCCCTGAGTGCTTGGACTTGAATCTAGCAGTCATAGCTCAAAGTGTTTCTCTGCTTTCATCTAGTCTAACCACCAGACCAGCACACGGACCAGAGCCAGAGTCAGACACTAACCATAGTTTGGCCCCTTCATACTAACAACCCAGTGTGCTGTCATGTGTGGGTGTATGAGTGAGCGGAGGGTGGCAGGATGGGGAGGGCAATGGACCCATCACCATTTGGAAACCCTTACAGCTGTCTCATGAGTCCACCTGCAGCAGTAGGAACCGATGGCTGAGACTTTCACGTCCTAACTCAGGTGACTTAACAGATTACAGGACCCTCTCTGAGAGTGAAGGGCTCCGCACCTGTTCTGCTGCTGGAGAAAACGAAGCTGGGAGAATCTGCCTGGGAGGGGGAGTTGAGGAGGATCCCCAAAAGCATGTGGAGTAACAAGCAGGCCGGCCCTCGCCCCAAGACCACAGCCCTCCGAGGCGTCCCCGCTGCATCGCCTACCTCTCTTGCTTTAAGGCATACTCCAGCATCTTTATCCTGCGCACAAGGTCTGTCTTCAGGTTCTCTTGGCCCTTCCTCTCTCCCTGCAAAAATGCCACTTGTGCCTGGAGAGAGAAGAATCAAGCCCAAGGTCAGGTCCTGTAAGGGTCTGCAGCACAGCTTGCTAGCTCACACCCACCCCGCCTTCACCCCTTGCCTGCCCTGAAGTGCTTGGCGATCCCTATATGGAAAGTGCTAGAGATGAGCAAAGGATGATTATTTGTTACTGATTCCAGCAGATCTCCAAACAGGGTCCTGTGTACACAGCTGACACCCCCAATCCCTGCGATGTTGGCACTAGACCCCCCTCTGCTCTGTTCTATCGAGGATTTTAGCCACGCACATCACCATAGTATGTGAGTTCCCTCCTGCAGCGCACCATGACTACACATCTCTCAGGTGCTGTTCTCTCCTCCCCCCAGAGTGGAGGGTCTCGTTTTGGTAAGGGTGTCTTCTCTTTTACTCCACAGGTGCTTGCTGCTGTGTTTATATAGGCAGGTCACAGAAATGTGCCTTGCACTTGGAGGGGAAGATGGTGACATTTGCGATAGTCCTTGGTTTCTGGAGGCATTCAGTCCACCGTCTCAGACCGCCTCCAGAGAGGGTTGTGTCTCCCACACAGGTTTAGGCCTGGTCTACACTAGAGAGTTTTGTCGACCAAAGTCAGCTTTCACTTCCCACACCAACGCCTAGGGAACCTCGTAGTGATCCAGTGGGCGCTATGACTTCTGGGCCTACTTAACCCTATGTGAGCTCTGGGGAAGCATAAAAGTCACAGAGTTTGCTGGATTGAGACAAAGATTCTCAGCTCACCACACACGACCCCACAAACCTTCCCCCTTAATACAATCACTCCCAAGGAGCCTCTGACGCACAGGAACTGCTTCAAATCCTTCACAGATCTTACCAGGCCGAAGGATTTCACAGAGGCAAAATGTCCAGATTCCTACAGAAATACACAGACTTCTTGGAGTCCACAGGCAAACAGGCCAGCCGAAACCATTTTTTAAAAGGCTGAAGCTCTGAAGAAGCAGCAGTGCGGTTCTAACGAAGATGACATCATGGTATGCTAAATAACATGCTGGTAACCAAGGCTACAGAGTACTTTTGAGTGCCTGGTATAGAATAGTTCCATAGAGGAAGGGGATCAACACTTAACTTCTCAGATAAAAACTAAGGAAATTCCCTGGCTACAAAAAGTTCAGATGGAGTTAAGACTGAGGAAGTCTTTGAAGAAGGAAAAAAGTGACAAACACTACCTCTCCCTGTAGAAAGCCAGGGAATTCCAAGTTAAAACCTAAAATCAACCAACTGATAATTGAAAGGGCTGTGTAGAAATTCAGTTCAAATCCCAAACAGCCTAAACCCTGCTCACCAATATGTCCCATTCTGTGTGTCTGCTGTAAAAGGTTTGAATGGAGATAAAAGTTGAGCAGTATCGTAGGCTACTCTCTCTGACAATGCACACCTTGGAATTTCCACCAGGAATGTGAGAAACTACACAGGCCAAAAGCAATAGGACTTTCTGGAAGGACTTTTAAGTATGTAGCCTTTGAATCAGAATATCTTAAGCCACGCCTACCTCTTACACTGCCGAAGCCATGGGGTTTTATGTGCCGTAACACGTCCTCTCCTATGAGCAGCAGGGCCAACATAAATGTAAAGCATTAAAACATGTACTTTTAGTGGGGCAATAGAAAGCTGTGCATGGATAGGCCTGTGCTACAGCTAGCAAATGAGGCCTGCAGGAAGACTGGAAGTTGCAACCTTCCTTGGGCAACAATCCAGAAGCTCTATTATGCAAAGGTTTCTATGCAAATGCTGCCACGTACAGCACGTGGACTGTGTTACCGTCAAGCGGCCAATTCATGCACCAGCTGTGCTTGCGCATGAAGACGTAGGTGAAACCCACGCCGCAATAAATGATCACTGGCTAAATCTGTCTCCTTAAGGATGGGTAAGCAGGGCATGAACTAAAGTAACGCAGCTAAGACTGTTTGAGGGACCTCTGATGTGAATTGCCATGTTATTTGTCTGTCCTGGGTACTTATCTGGCACCCATCACCATGGTATCTTAGTGTTATCTGGGAGTTAGGACCGTGCTATTATTCCCATTTTACAGATGTGGAACTGAGGCACAGAGAAGCTAAGTGACTTGCCCAGGTTCACAAGGGATGTTGGGGATGGAGCAGGAATTGAACCCAGGTCTCTAACAGCCCTAGTTAGCACTCTAACCACTGAACCATTCTTGCAGCTGCTCCTTGTCATACTCTTCCTGGCCCTCTCTGTCTCTCCTGGAGCTCCCAATTTCCACAAGGATGCTCCCGTGATTCTTACAAACACAAAGGCTGAGCTCTGATTGTGCTTTTAAATGCTCCTCTGCCACAGCACTCCCTACCAAGTTATGAAATGTGAGTGAGCAAGAGGGTTTGTGGGGGGTTGCCCTCTTCTGCGGCTTTTCAGCCATATCCCAGCTCCCTTCCGTAGCAATGCACATTTGTTGCTCTTAGTTAACGCCAACATCACAGGGTGGCTTCAGAATGCATTACTTGCTTCCTAGCCCTCATGGTAATTTCTCTCTCTCTCTGTCTTCCAAACAGGAAAGGCTGAGGTCAGAGCTGGCTGGATGAATCCGCAATCTAAGCAGCTGCAGGGAAGTTAGAGTGTAAGCATATTAAACCAAGCAGAACCAGCTAGTATCATCTCCCAGAGATGATCCCAAATCATTCTCTCCCGCACACGCCCTTGTTACTTCCAAGAGAAGTCTCCCAATCTCCTTTCCATCATTCTTCAGTCATTAACTGCTTTCATGGGTAAATGTCAAAATCAGATCCCACAACAGCAAATCCCTCCTCATCCCTGAACCTCTCCTAGCTGTCCCTGATATCCATGGAAGTCAAGTCACTTCCGAGCACTGTGCCTCAGTTTCCCAATCTGTGGATATTGACACAGTCTCATGGGGAGGTTACAAGGCTTAATGAGTTAATGTTTATAAAGGGCTTCAAGGACAGCCAGCACTCTAGAAGTGCTGAGTGCATTATTGAACCTGGCAGCCTACCCCCAGGGTCTCTCGGCCTTGAAAGTCTCATTGCTTATAGAGCTGGCCTCAGAGTCACAATCAAGACTACATCCTAAGGCCTGGTCTACACTACAGACCACAGTCAGCTTTAGTCGATAACACAGAGTGCACACATTGCAATCACCCCCCGCCAACAAAACTGCCCTGGTTTTCCAAAAAAATAAAACCACCTCGAGGAGAGGCCAGGGGCTTTTTGTCGGCCCAGTTAGGGCGACGCAGTGTCGATGTAGACACTGCGTCCCTCACATGGGCTGTCATTCTCGTCAATGTAGTGGTGACATTTACAAGAAAGCCCAGGGCCCGGCTGCTGCAAGTCCAGGCTGCTGGTCTCCACTCTCAGCTGGGAACCAGGGCCAGAAGTCAGGCTCCTCCTCCACCTGCCCCCCCAGGGCACTCTTGTCAATTCCAAAGCTGTGAAACTGGCATGGCTGCCCACTCCCAGAAAAGCAGGAAAAGAGAAGTTCCTGCCTGACTTCCCCCAGCAGGGAAAGGGACGGGGAGAAGTCCCCGGTGAAGACACACTCCACCGACCCAGGGGACATCAGCCACCACTGCCACCATCAGCAGTGGCTGTAAATCGACCCATATTAGGTCAACTTATTTTTTGAAGTGTAGACAAGGCCTAAATCTCTTCTGAAAGCCCCACCCCATCTCCCTCTGCCAGTTTCCAGCTTCCTCTTTTTGATCAGTTTCTTCTTCTCCATACTGCTGCTGACTCACAGCGCTCTCTTCCTTCCCACCAAGGCCTCGTCCAATCAGTTACCCTCCCACCTGAGCCCCTGGACACACCCTCAATTTTATCAGCAATTCCCTGGGGCCTTTTTCTTGTTCCATTCATCATCCCTCCTACACAACTCTCCTCAGCCTCACCCTGCAGACAAAAGCCATCATCTCTCTGCTCTCCTACCACCACAATCCTATTAAACGCTCCAGCCTGATTTGGTCCCTTGTTAATCCACCCCCATCCCCTTGCCTAGATACCTACAACTCTGTCTCACCAAAGTCCATTGTCTTTCTCCCTCCTGCTCACGTCAAACACTACTGCTTGGCCCACCTCAATTCCCCTCTCTACACAAGGTCAGCTATAAACCATCAAATATTCAAGAGGGCACCCCAAAAAGCAGAAGTTTATGCCTCATGTCCACACCTGCTATGAGATCTGGAAATCTTAGACACTTTCTAGGGGTGCCTTACAGCCTGCAACATCCAGCACATGTGCCAGAGGCTAGCAGCAAGGCCTTCTAGTCTGGCACATGATAAGCTGCTGCTCTTCACCTCTTTCACCTGTTCTCCATATGCGAGCAGAACAACAAAGTGAAGTCGATGAAACCTGGTCAATTTTGTTTGCCTCTCTTCTGTGACCTACAAACCCAGCAATGTTCAACACTGTCACCCAGGCAATGATGGGTCAAACCATTCAGAAACTCTTCGCCAAGGACCTCAAAGGTCCTCGGCTCACCACCCTGCTCCACTAGTATTTGGGAAGAAGAATTCTCTGTGCCTGAGAGGCTGTTTGGGACAGGGCATTCCCTTGACACCTTCAGCACCTATTTCCATCCCAACCAATTCATTCCTCCTATGCTGTGAAACTGAATTCATCCAAATGACTAATGTCAAAGCAGCTGGCTGTGGCTATTCAGAGAAGTTAATACACATCACAGCCCACTGTAGCGAAAACAACATAGGATTGGAAGGGACCTCCCAAGTCCAGTCCCCCTCTTTCATAGGCTACCTGTCATGTAATTCTGTGCCAGCCCTAGTCACTACTCAGGAAAATTTCCATCCCTGGGCACTGTCAGCATTGTTGTTTGGGCAGCTTCCCCATTTCCTCCCATCCCTAGCTACCCATGGAGGCTACTGAGGGAAGTGATCCCCTCCATGGTCTCTACTAAGTGATGATGGTTGTGTCCCACCTCAATTCCCTCCCTGGCCACTACTGGACTGGATGTCGGCCGTGCCCCCGTCACAACTCCTTCCCTAGTTGCTATGGGGTTGACAGATGCATGTCCTCCCCAGTGCCCTCACCCCAATTCCTTCCCTGGTCCCCGTTGGAGGGTGATGGCTCCATTTCCCCTTCTCTCCCCCCGGCTGTCACCTCAACTCCCTCTTGGGCAGCAGCAGACACTTCTTGGCCCCTGCCCCAACTCCATTGCTCATTGCTATGAGGTTGACAATTGCATTTCCTCCCCCCATAAGCTCACCCCAACTCCGTCACTGGTCACTCTGGAGTGAATGACAGCCATGTCTCTCCCCCATGATCACCCCAACTCGCTCGTGGAGGGTGAGGGCTGCGTTCTCCCTTCATCGGCCCCACTCATTCGCTCCTTCCCCCACGCACAGGGAGGGACGGCCACCTACCCACCCCTCACGCCCACCCCCGTCACAACCCTCCTCATTCCTTCTGGGACAGCAACAGCCACGTTGCCCTGCAACTCCATCCCTGGTTGCAATTGTGGGATCCCAATTTTGGGAGGAGAGACCTGGAACCCCCCCACTCATCTCCCACCCCAACTTCTCCCGTCACCCCCTGCCCCTGACAGGGGGTCAGCCCAGTTCTGGACAGGCCCTGACACTCCCCCCCCGGGATCCCTGGTCCAGGGTGGGCCCCTCACACTCCCCTTCTCCCCGGGGGGCCCGATCCGGGGGGTCCCTGACATTCCCCCCGGGGGGCCCGATCCGGGGGGGACCCTGACATTCCCCCCGGGGGGCCCCGGTCCGGGGGGGGCCCTGACATTCCCCCGGGGGGGCCCGGTCCGGGGGGGTCCCTGACGCGCCCCTCCCCCCGGGGCCCTGAGCGCCGGGGGGCCCGTCGGCCATTTCCCTCCAAGATGGCGGCGGCGGCGGCAGCGGCGGCCCCGGTAACCCCCCGCCCGCTCGCGGCCCCCCGCGCCCCGCCCGGCCCGGCCCGGCGGCACCTGCAGCTCGGCCCGCTCGGCCTCCCAGCGGCTCTTCTCGGCCTCGAAGCGCGCCCACTCGTGCTGGATGTAGTGCAGGATGCCGGGCAGGCTG
>ML675698.1:3213356-3259609 GCA_007922155.1 Mesoclemmys tuberculata | reverse complement strand
CTGCGGCGGGGGCGGCGGCGGCTCTGCCCCCGCCGGGCCCGGGGCCTGCTGGGCCCGCACCAGCGCCCGCTCGGCCTCCATCATGGATCCCGGCGGCTGCCACATCGGGAGCCGCGCGGGCGACGCTTCCTGCCAGATAGGGAGCCGCAGGAAACGGGCCGCGCGCGGGCCGGGGGCGGGGGGGTTCCCATGGCAACGGCAGGCCCCAGCGCGGGCCCGCGTCCCCCCAGCGGGGGGTTCCCATGGCAACGGGGCCCCAGGATAGGCCTGCTTCGCCCCCCCAGCAGGGAGGGTTCCCATGGCAACGGGGCCCCAGGTAGGCCTGCTTCACCCCCCCAGCAGGGAGGGTTCCCATGGCAGCGGGGCCCCCAGGATAGGCCTGCTTCACCCCCCCACTCCCCCTAGCAAAGAGAGGGGTTCCCATGGCAACTCCCCAGCCCAGGCCAGCTCTATCCCACCCAGAGCAGGGAGGGAGAGTTCCCATGGCAACGCCCCCCCAGGCCTGCTTCTCACCCCCCCCACTCCTCTGCACACATCCAGGGAGGGGTTCCCATGGCGACGCTTCCTTACCAAGCCCTACACCCCCCCAGACTTGCTTCTCACCCCCCCACCCAGAACAGGCTGAGCGGGATTCTCATTACAGCGGGGATCCCACCCAAGTTCCCCCTGCAATAGGGGCTCTTCTCTCCCCACCCCAAGCAGGCCGGGAGAGGTTCCCATTTCAGTGGGGCTCTCAGCCAGGCCCCTTCAAGACAGGCCTCTCTTATCACCCAGTGCAAGGGGGGGGCGGTTCCCATGGCAACAGGCTCCTCACCACTTCAAAGACTGGACTCCCATCCCCTTCCCAGATCAGTCCCCTCCCCAAAGGACTGCTCTCTCTGTCATCTCCTTTCCCCATCTCCCTCCTTATCTGGGGCAATTGCCCACCTTACCCCAAATCCATCACCAGTTGCTGTTCAGGTTTATCAGCGTGCTTCCCTACGCCCACACACACCCCTCACTTCCATCCCAGTCACTTCAGGGTGATTGCCATAGAGTTGCTTTACCTCTCTCACCCAGGAGAACTCATAAGGCTGCCTCCAAAAATCTCAGGAGCCAGGTCCAGACTGTGAAATTGGGGTGGAATAGACTTAGAGGAAGCATGTCCAGACATCTTAGGGCCCCACTCTTACACAAATTCACTTACATTCAGGAATCAATCATTTCCCTGATTTAAAAATATATAATGTGATGTCAACTTCTTTCTTCTTTTCAAAAACCAGAAACTAGGAGGAGGGAGATGTGAGTGAGTGGAAAACCTCAGGGATCTTGTTTACAGTCTAGAAAGATGGCCATTTGGGAGGTAAAAATAGAGACAGACCTTTCAAGGCCGTTGAAATCCAAGGCCCCAGGAGCATTGCTGGAAGGAACAGAATGCCAACTCAGAAGCTAGAGCTGCGATCAATGGCTGTTGATTGAATCCCATATGCTTATAGCGTTGTGTATTATGATATGTGTGGAACTCCTGCCTGGGGCTTTTGTCTCCTGGTGGAACGTGGGCAGGCGGAGAGGTTGTGGTCATAACTGTCAGCGTCGAGCTGTTTGAAACAGCAATCACAGAGTCTCATGGTCTTGCTTGACTCCACTTGTCTGACTGAACAGGGGGCAACGGAAATATTTTGACGAGGAGCTGGGAAAGGAGACCGGAGCCAGAAACACACACGCTGGGCTGCTCACTGAAGTTGCATTTAGCTACAAACTTTGCTTATCAGGCATTTTTCTACAATGAAAGTTATTTTCCTTTCAATCATTTTATGCTTTTTACTTCTAGTGCTGATGAAAGGAGCCAGATTGACAGCCCTGGAGACCTCTATCAAGGAGTTGGACTGAGACCTCCAAACTCATTTCACGCAGGTCAGTGTTTAATGCCCTATACTAAAAAAATTCCAGCTGATTTCTTCTGGAAACTCTGAGGATTGAATCCCTGCTGTCCAGTACCTTGTTTCCAAGAGTGGGCAGTACCAGCCACTTTAGAGGAAAGGGCAAAACAGCCTTTTAGTAGACACTTGAGGAATAGCCTATCCATAGTGGAGAAGTTTCTTCCTCACCCCCATTAGTGAGAGGTTCGTGTCTGCCCAGAAGCAGCGAAGTTTATATCCTATATATTGGATTATACATATTATTTATAAGTACTGTAACATAGGCTACATCTATAGTGATGGTGGCAAATTCGCCATCATCAGATCGATGTCTCTGGATCAACTGAGTGGTCTGTGTAGACCCGCTCAGTCGATCCAGAAATCAACATAGGAAAACCGCCACTGTAAGTGGTACAGCGCAGTGTGGACGGCACGCGGAACAGACGCAGCGAAGTCGATGGAAGATACGCAAGCTTTTTACGTCACTTGCGTATCTTCCGTCGACTGCCAACGAATCCGGAAGGTAAGTGTAGACCAGGCTATAGTATATTATATCCCTTTTTATCCTATCTAACATAACCATGAACATTCTGATTATGCATATAAAATTTGGCTCCAGATGTGGCCATCTCCAGAGGTTAGGGAGGGTTGGGCATGGGGTCCTGTTCTATTTAAGTTCCACTCTCTGAAAGAAAACAGCATTTAAAAAAAATCAGGGCTGGTGAAATACTTTCTAGGTCTTAATTCAGGTGACCTGTTGGATTTCCTCTTTCAGGGTTTTTTTTTTTTTTAGATATCTCTGGAAGAGAAGGCAGGCAAATATTCCTCTCACTCTGAGCCTGCCTGATCATGGACCATTGTGGGATAGGATGTTTTTAGGGGTGTTGGTAGGTGTTCTGGAGTCTGTAGGAGGGGACAGTGTCAGCTTAAATGGACTGCTTTGAAATATCTTCTTAAAAGCATGGGGAAATGTGGGCTAAAAAAACAGCCCTGGGAATCAGGACTGCTGCGTTTCACCATTCCCAACTCTGCTACTGACTCACACTGGGCAAATCAGTTCCTATCTGTGCACCGCAGTTTCCGTGGGGATAACAGTGCCCCCCTCTCCCAGGCAGGTTGCGGAGCTTAAATCATTAATGTGTCTTAAGAATCATGCATGGAAGGTACTATAGCAGGGCATGAGATCATTAAGTACCTTTTTATATAGATTTATCCTTTCGAATTTTACATAGATTTCTGCAGCGCTCACCCCCCAGTTAGGAACGGAGCAGAGGTTAATACAGTGGCTTTTCAACGTCAAGCTTATCTAAACCCATCTCCCTAAATGCTACTTGACACAGGGTCCCTTTCAATCCCCCAAAGCAGCAGGGGAGGAGACTAAGGTCTGTGGTGCTTATAAACAAATGATTACAAAGGTAAACCCATGTTGATAAGATTGCAAGTGACAGAACAGCTACAGAGCTGTCACATAACAATACGACAAGCCCGCTAGTTGAAAAGCTTCCCTGAGACCAGGCATCCTTTGAATGCTGAGAAAACTCAGCTTCCACCTCCTTGGGGAACCTTAAAGATGTTTTTAATTCTGAGGGCAGTTTGTCTTTCAAGTGCCACTGCTGCTTCCTCTTTTAATTCTAGTCTGTAATTTACAGCTTTAACAGCTTAGAACTGGGCTAGGCCACGGCAGTCTCAGGCAGAAAAGAGTCTGGTTTACTACTAATTAATAATAGTTTGCTCTTTTCCAGCCCCTTCTGCTTGAGGAGCTGAGGGCATGTCTACACTAGAAACATAAGTTGACCTACATTACGTCAACTTACAGCCGCCTGTGGGGCTGCATGGTCACACTACCCTCCATGGGTCGGGGGGTGCTCATCCTCACCAGGAACGCTTCCAACAACCTAAGAGAGGCAGTGTGGGGAGCTGAGAAACCGGGGTCTCAGCTCCACTAGCATCTCCCTGCCAAAAGCCCAGCTGCCCCACAGGCTCCTGGGCTCTTTGCGGGCTGCACCACCTTTCAATCCCCATACTCCATGGGAGGGGGAGCCACCCGGGACTTCTCGCCCCCAGGGAGCAGGGTCCAGCTGTCCCGGCTTTTCCGCCCCCCTCCTGCCCATTCCCCGCTGGGAGCAGGCAGCCTTGTCAGTTTTGCAGCTCCAGCACCTAGCTGTGAATTGACAAGACAGCCCACCTTCCCAGCAGGGAGAGAAGGGGAAGCCACCAGAGCTTCTTGCCCCAGCTCCAAGCCAGGAAGGGGATCCAGCCGCCTGGGCTTCTCACCCCAGCTCCCAGCCGGGAGTGGGGTCCATTCTCATCCTGGGAGCTGGGTCCAGCTGCCCAGCTCTCCAGAGGAACGGGTTGCTGCTGGGCTCTAGCTGCCAGGCTTTCTTGTTAATTTCACAGTTCCTGCTGTGAAATTGACAAAACAGCCAACAGCAGATGTAAGCATCCCCCTAATCACAGGAACATAAGTCTTACGCCTCTCCTGGAAGTGGAGTTCCGATGTGGGTGTTGTAGGGCACTTACATCGGCGGGAGGAAGGCTGTAGTGTAGCCAATGACATAACTAGGTCGATGTACGCTGCCTTACTTTGACCTAAGTGTGTAGTGTAGACCAGCCCTCAGAGTGCTGTACACGCTTTAACTAAGGCCAGACATACACTCAAAAAGGGTTGCTGGCATAGGTAGAGGTCAGATTAGATGATCACAGTGGTCCCTTCCAGCCTTTTGATCCATGGATCTAGTGCAGACGCATCTTATGTTGGCAAAAAAAGTGCTTTTGCTGGCATAGATTGCCAGTTCCCCGAGTGAAATAAGCAATACCAGCATAACTGTGTCTACCCTAGGGCTTTTGCCAGTATAGAAATGTCATTAAAAAAACACCCTCTAACCCATATTACTTGCAAATATTGCTAGGGTTGTCTTCTCCTAGCTGAATCTCCCAAAAGAAAAGGGGAGATAATGACACCTGACATTTTATAGCTAGGGAGACAGGTGCCGCTATTCTATGTAAGGTCACACAGTGAATCAGTGGCAGAGGTGAGAATGGGATGCAGGACACACCAAGCCACACTCTTAGTCCAGGACTGACTGCCAACTCCCCTAATCGGATCGCTGCATGACATTGCCCCTTTCTAGGTCCGGTTCCTAAATTCCCGTAACTTGAGGTGGGAGCAGCGTTGAGACAACACAATGAGGCACTGGAGGGCTTGCTCCACTTCAAAGCCTGTGGCTGCTCATCGACCTACTGGGAGGAGCGTAGCTTTAGCTAAAGGAAAGTGAGTGCACTGTGGGCTCTTAAACTCCAAGGCAGCAAAGCAAATCTGTCTGCTTGACTTCCTTGTTTGAGCGCTGGGATCACGCACAGCTCTGGGGGACAATGTTGATTACCGAGATGCTGCAGCTCGGCCAGCAGAGGGAGCAGAGAACGCTGCCCTCAAAAATCCCACAAAAATAGTGATTTCTAAAGTAGAATCTGGAGGATGTGTCCTCCCCAGAGTCTGCCTGTCACTTTGGATCGCATTCAGAGCTTTAACTGCTTGACTCCCTACCTCGTACAATGGGATTGGAGAAGAGCAGCTGCCACGAGCCATTTGCTGAGAGCATCAGATTAGATTAGAGGTGAGCTCAGAGCAGAATCCCCAAATCAGACACCTCGAAACTTTGGGAAAGTTCAGATCTGGGTCTTAGCTTTGGGACTTGGGGTCGTCTTGTGCAACCTGGGACTGAGATCCTGATGATCAAAGGTACAGGGTGTAGGGCTATAGTTGCATTGACAGACTGGCATTGCAGACTTGCATTGACAGACTGGCTCCTTACAGTGCAAAGTGGTGTTCCCAGGGCTGACAAGAGAGGGAGGCTTAAGCTCAGGGGAGTCCCCAAAATGTCTGAGTAAATAAAGTGAAATGGGAGGAGGTGGGGCCCCAGTGAGCATGATGTACCAGGGTCCCAAATTTCTCTCAGTGGGCCTGCCCATAGCAGTGCCCCCCTGTGACTGTAGGAGACAGAGACGGGTTTCCTTTTCCTAGATAACTGTGCCGTGTTCTGTGTTCCCCACCCCTTTCCCACCAGGGGAGGGTGGGTCGCCAGAGAGATCAGTGCTTAAAAGGGAAGTCTTGACCCCTCTGGGGAAATGAGCAAGCTTGATCCAAACAAGATTAAATAAAGCAGCCCCTTGTCTTGGCGCAGCTGTTGCTCTGGGAACTTTAGCAGTTAATGCAGGCCAAGAAGCTGTGTCTACTAACTCAGAACTCTTCTATGGTCTCCTTGCTCCTGTTTCCCAGCAGGACAGAAACCACAGGTCCGGTGCCTGAGGAGGAGTAATCCGGAGTTCAGACAGGCCTACAGTACTGAAGTCCGTCCTTTCAGCTGGCTGCAAGGCCCCTTTGGGAGCAGCCGTTCTGTCAGCCAGTTCCAACCCGCACTGACTGGCTGGTTTTGCTCGGTGGCTGAGCTGTGCTGATAACCATCCATTGAACACAGACTTCGCACACATCGGGTAAGGGAGGATCAGACTGGAATCTGAACACCACTTTTGAGGGAAAGGACTGGGAGACAGGACTCTGCTACTGACTGGGGAAATTGAGGCACGGAGAGGCAGTGACTTATCTAAGGATGCAGAGTGGTTCAGTGGCAGAGCTGGGAACAGAACAGCAGTCCCGAGTCCCTGCCCCCTTCTCTATCCACTAGGCCATGCTGTCTCACTGAGGGGCAGTGAAGAGATTTAATGAGTGACGTTGAGGAATCGGGACAGTATTTCTTGTGGCAGTCAGCTGGGGGCATCTGTCTTTAACCTGAGCATTCTTTTTCAAACCTGTTTGTTCCACCTAGTATCTCTGTCTAGCAGCCCCTGCTCCAATTACAGGACTGGGGAGACAGCCCCTGGGTGCTGGATGCAGGCTTTCTCCAGCCGCAAACATCCCTGGCACTCACTCTCTATGTACATTTCTTTCCAGGGTGGCCAGGTAGGGATCCATTGGGATGGATGAGCCCACAGCCTCCTGGGGAGACAAATGCCACTGTCTGCCTCTAGCTGAGACCACAGCAATGTAATGCGATCCGCAGGTAAACAGACCCGGCTGCCTCACAAGATGCGGATCACATTCTGCCAGGGGGTCCTAGCGCTCGCCATCGTGATTAATCTGCTGATACTGTACTACGTCTCAAGCCTGCAGCAGCGGATGTTGCACAGACACCGAGACCATGTCCAGCCTAGCTCCCGGCTGCTGCCTGCCCCCCAGAGGCCTGGGGTGACCATCCTTATCAGGGAGTTCGAGGACTTTGAGAATTACGTGCCCGACGTGGTGCAGTCCTTCCTGAAGCAGAAGCCGGAGCAGCCAGTCATGGTGGCAGCCGACACCTTGCCGTACCCTCCACTGGTATTACCAGACGTCCCCAACGTCCAGCTAGTAATCCTCAAGCCAGCCCCGGACCAGCCTGCTCGTGTGTCCAGGCCTGAGATGTACGTGAAGACGGATTATGTGGCCCTGGTGCCTGATGGGGTCAAGGTTGATTCCACAAGGCAGCTCGATCGCATGTTAGAAGAGTTCAAAGCTAACCAGGGCAGAGTTCAAATGGTGGCAGCCCCTGTGCAGTCCTTCGCTCCCCTCCAGTGCTTGAACCTGAAGGTCAACCTTAGAGAGTGGACTGCCCAATACAGCGGAGCGTCTTCCAGCAAGCTCTGTACAGCTCTGAAGGGGGATGCCGTGATTCTCCTACACACAAAGGATTTCTTCAACCTCTCTGCTCCCTTGGCCAAGCCTCTGCTGACCTCTCTTTTCATTCAGACATCACTGCGGGGCTGGACGGTCAAAATCCTTGATGTCTCCTTCTCCTCAGCCCACCAGCCACTGCTCAGCTCCTCACACAACCAGTGGAAGGCAGACAACCGTGCCAAAGCCAGCCGGCTGCAGCTGTTCCAAGACTTCGGCATCAAACGGGTTCTCCTGGAGGATGGGAAGCAGCAGTGGTTTGGGTGCAGCAAAGAGACGCCGCGTTGCTTCGGCACTGTTCATGACGACACGCCAGAATATCTCTACCAAAACCGCTGGACCCCTCCCTGCTGTCTACAGGCTCTGAGGGAGACGGCAAAGTACGTCATCAACATCTTGGAGACATCTGGGGTGCGGTATTGGCTGGAAGGTGGCACACTCCTAGGAGCTGCCCGCCATCAGGACATCATTCCGTGGGATTATGATGTGGATCTAGGGATATACCTGGAGGACATTCCCAACTGTGACCTGCTCAGGAACGTAGAGTCTGGCTCCATCGTGGATGAGAAGGGCTTTGTCTGGGAGAAGGCCATCGAGGGCGACTTCTACCGCGTGCAGTACAGTGAGCGCAACCACCTGCATGTCGACCTCTGGCCCTTCTACCCCAAGAACGGGGTGATGACAAAGGACACGTGGATGGACCATCGGCAGGACGTGGAGTTCCCTGAGCACTTCCTCAAGCCCCTGTTGCCCCTGCCGTTTGCTGGCTTCACGGCTCTGGCACCCAACAACTACCGGAGCTTTTTGGAGCTGAAGTTTGGAGCAGGCGTGATTGAGAATCCAGAGTACCCAAACCCAGCACTGAAGAAGCTGGATAAAGGGAAATAAACAAGGACCCTGGCTTCTGACCCTGAACTGGAGCCCAAGAGACAGCATCAGATTCGGAGGCCCAGGGAGCAGGGATCCCTCTGTCCTTCTGAATGTAATTCATTGATGCCAACAGGAGGGGGTTGTTTTGGGATGAATCATGGTGCTGCTAGAGGAGCTCTCTGCCCATTGCTGCTGTGACTGACCACTGACGCCCCGAGAGTGTATGCTCACCTCTGGTGGGAAGGGTTAGTGGCTGCGTTGGGGCTGAGACACTTTGAATGCAAAGAGAGGACAGGACCTTGTGGGCGATTAACAAAGTAACCCAGGGGAGGCCTCCTCGAGATGCAGCCTCAGCACATCTCCCAAACGTGCTGGGTTACTCTCTGTGTCTTCGCAAAGGTTCTGTGGCTCACGGCTCATTTGCGGGCTGCTCTCTGGGAGGAGAGTGAGAAGCCACAGCAGTTTTCGATCAGTGGGGAGAATACAAACCTAATGCCAGTCCCCCGGCCTCATCATTTAGGGAGTGGAGGGCTGTTCCCCACCGGGGGCACAAAGTGGGGAAGAGCTTTGCGATCATGCAAAACTAGAAGGAAGCACTTGAACAATGAGATTCATTAGTCAGTGAGGCTCTCTGCTGCTCTGGGAGACTGAGAAGCTGCTGTCACTAGAGAGAGCCAGACGCTGACAATCAATGACAGGCAGCTGCGGGGAAGCTACGCTGTAAGGAAGGGTGAAGGAGACTACTTGATCCAATAGGTCCCGCCCAAGCCTCTTATCCATCACCGTAACATGTTCAGTTTGTCAGGCCCTGCCTGACAGCAAGACCTGGCCAGAGAGGTGCAACTCTTTAGTATTTGTAATGCACTGTGAGACGCATCCTGCTCCCACTGTAGGCCATGGGACCTCAGCAGGGCTCGGAACAGAGTCTCCTCCTAGATTAGCAGGTGGAAAGCAAAGTGCTGTTCTTATTGTTGTGACTGGCCATAAACGACCCCAGAGAATCAAGAGCCCAATGCGGGATATTGCAGACATATCGATAGCTACAGCTGGTTCCGTTTCACACATTTACAGCAAGATCTTTTCCCTTGCCCATTCAAAATGGTGCCGTCCCAAGGAATTGAGGCCCTGCACACAGGGTGTGTGAGGATCTGCAGCTCTAGAACCTGGGTCCGCAGCCATCCGACAGCTCTCGATGGACAGCTGTGGGAACACCAGGACGTTGTCTATGAAAGTAGGCAGAGCTCCAGCTGGCTGCTACCTGGTTTCTAGCCTCACCCAGCCTTGCTGCAGTCCATTCCCTATGCTGGTGTGTGACTGCAGCTCTGACCGGCCGCTCTGTTTGCAGACTGCTGACTCCGGCTCTACCCACTAGGCCTAGCTGCCCGTGCCCTGCCTGAGATGTGGCTGGGTTTCTTCAGAGACAAGGAAAGGGGGAGGTGGTGATCTTTACAGCCAGCAACTGGAATGTTTTCAGTTAAAGATTCAGTGGGCTGGTTTGGTTTAAGCCTTCCCTTTATAGCTCTGGGAACCCAAACAAGACTGTGCGATAAGTGTGACAGAACAAGGGACTGAAACAACCTCTAAACAGAAGTGAAAATAATCTCATTTCCTTGGCCCCAGCTGAACAAAGTGTTGAAAGGTAACTCAAATGCCTCCACAGCGTAAAGAACATCAGTTTATTAACCCTTTGTTTTACTCATAGAAGGCATCAGGAGTAACAGAAATGGGAGAACAACAAATCCCAGAAATGTGCTTCAACTGAGAGTCAGGAAATCTGGTTCGGTTCTGTTTCTGACTTCCTGTGTGACTTACAGAATGGAGCTAATGCTACTGAGACAGATAACGAGAATGCGGCTTGCTTCTGTTGTGTTTGTCACGCTGGGGCTCTTCAGCCAAAAGGCAAAGTTTTTAATACAGTTTGAAAACACTTATATAAAATCTGGTCCCGTGGCCAGTATTGCCAGCCGCATGTTCTTAAAAATAAGAGATTGGCGTAAGACTCATGAGGTTTTAAAAAATAGTAAACGTTGGGTTCCTTTACTCTGCTTTCCGATTATTAAGCTTTTAGAGGGTACTTGAGTCAGGTTTTCAGGATTTTCTGTACAGCCATGAGGCTAAAACCTTTTTTTTTCCAGTGAAACGTGAGATTTTCACCCAGTCATAATTCTTGGAGCTATGGCTTCAATATCTAATGTTGCCAACTCTTGCGTCTTGAATAGCTCAGACAGTGCAGTAAACTGCAGTCTAAATATCTAAATCCTCCATCTGTAACAACCTTCTGCTAGTGAAAAGGAACCACAAGAATCTTTGCCCTAAAAGATCACAGTTAAAAATGCAGTGAGGAGAGCAGATTAATTTGACTCTGGCCTTGTTCCCCATACGCACTCAGCCTTCAAGTCAAAGAGAGTTTTGCCTCAGGGAGGACTATAGACATAGTCCCTTCATTTGTAGAGTTTAGGACAGTGCACCAAGGGGACTTTAAATAATCATTAAAACTCAAAGTAATCTCCCCCTCTGATTTTCTTGGCATCTCCTGCTTTCCGGTTCAGCCTTTGGAGCAGAGAACTGGCTTTGATCATATATGGGGCTATGAACTATGTCAGTGTTGAAACCATCATATTTTGACCATCTTAAGAACTGAGATACAAATCCTCAGAGTATTTAGGCACCTAACTCGTTAATTTCTGTGGAAGTCAGGAGACTAAATAAAGATCTTTCACTACATCTCAGAGCACTGGTGAAGTGCCAAAAGCTTGGAAGAAAGTTAATATTGTACCAATATTTTAAAAAGGTAGATGGGAGGACCTAGATAATTATAGGTCTGTCAGTCTGTTCTCAATCCCGGAGTTCCTGACATGGGAAGATAATATAATTAATGCCAATCAACATGGGTTTATGGAAAATAGATCCTGTCAAACAAACTTGATATTTTTTGGATCAGATAGCAAGTTTGATTAATAAAGGTAAGAGTGTTGATGTGACAGACATTTGACTTGGTACCTCATGACATTTTGATTAAAAAAACTAGAAAGATATAATATTAAAGTGGCACATTTTCAGTAGATTAAAAGCTGGCTAACTGCTAGGTCTCAAAATGTAATTGTAAGCTGATTGCACAGGTATTTCTGATAAAGTTTGCAGATGACCCAAAAGTTGGAGTGGTAAACAATGGTCACTGATACAGCACGATCTGGATCACTTGGCAAATTGGGCTGAAGCAGACAATATGCATTTTAATACAGCTAAATGGAAATATATACATCTGGGAACAAAGAATGTAAGCCATATTGACAAGACTCTATCCTAGGAAAAAGTGACTCTGAAAAAGATGTTGGGCTGCGGGTGGATAATCAGCCGAACATGAGTGCCCAATGTGCTTCTGTGGCCAAAAGGGCTAATGCAATCCTTGGTTACATCAACAGGGGAATCTCGAGGAGAAGAGAGGCTATTGTACCTCTGTATTTGGCCCTGGTGTGACTGCTGCTAGACTACTGTGCCCACAATTCAGAAAGGATGTTACTAGACTGGAGCAGGTTCAGAGAAGAGACATGAGAATGATTAAGAGATTAGAAAACGGCAGGCTCCAGGCACTCAAACTATTTAACTTAACTGTGGCCTGACCTATGATTAGATATAAATTAGATTGATTACTTAAGAATTCCCATTTAGTGCTCTGACATTGGGCAGGTTCTTGTCTGAAGATCAAGCCCAATATTATTAAAACTAAAGTTTAGTTGGAAGCCCTGATGTGCTCGGTTGCAATACTCAGATTTCGGAAAATCCTTTTGAATCTGCAATAATTTTATTAACACGATGAAATTATAAACAGTGCACGCTAGCAAGGTGGGTCGAGATCATCCAGGAATGTGCGTCTGAGCATCCTTTTCAGAACAACCTGAAGCGTTTGTTATCTTCCTGGTCACATCACAGTGGTCGTCATCCTGGCCCCTCAGGAGTTACGCTTCCCAGGCCACAGAGGCCAGGATACAACTTGTACAGCATATTACACTGGCCTAGGCCTCCGGCACGTGCAGTAGGGGTTTCTCCGCTTTTCCTTCTTTCTATTTCCTCACCCCTACTACTGTTGGGTGCCCTTTTCCATAGGCTGCTACTAGCCCATTTACTGCAAACTTACTAGCCTATATGTCAGTTAGTTACCATGGCACCCTTGTGCTGCTGATGTTCCTAACTTAAGCTGCTAGAAACTAGCGTCTGGTGGCTACCTGAGAGCAGTTTAGTCATCACAGCGTTTGTCTTGTGCTGGTGTTGTACCGTGGGTTTCCAGCGCCTGGGGGCCAAGCCTGCATTTGCATATCCCTCCCCCCCATACACACACAGGGCAGGAGGGATCCCACCTCTGCTTCTTAGCTGCCCAGGGAAGGGGGGGTCTGTACTGGGGGGAGCACAAATGCAGGCTTGGCTCCACTGCCCCGGCTCCCCTCACTTACCCACCACGTGCCACCCGCCTCTCTTGCTTCAGCCCCGCAGCCCGGCACCAGCTTGGTTGGGGCAGCCTTAGTCCCCAGCCTGGGGGTGGGAGCACCAGGCTGTCCCCTGGGTGTTGTGAAGGGTTAGCTTGGCGGCCCACCACAGGCCAGCGCCCGGGGGCCTGGACCCCTCTCCCCCTGCCTCGGTACACCACTGTCTTGTGCTATCTTATGATCTCGGTGCCTTCTGGTTAGCTGCTCCTGCTAAGGTGTTTGGGGCCCTAGGCCTTGATTAGTTTAGCTAAACTACTCTCTTACAGGCCTTGAGACCTGGCGGCTCCCTGCATTACTGCCTTTATTCCCATGCCTTACCTAGCAAGTACCGATACCTACAGGCTACATAACAAAGAGAAGCTTGAGCGTGATTTGATCCCAGCCTGTCAGGACCTACATGGGCAATAAATATTTAACGATGGGCCCTTCAGTCTAGCAGAGAACGGGCTCACATGACTCAAGGTCTGGAAGCTGAAGCTAGACAAACTAAGACTGGAAATTAATTAACCATTGGAACATCTTACCAAGGGTCGTGGTGGATTCCCCATCACTGACAAGGTTTTAAATCCAGACTGGATTGTTCCTCAAAGATCTGCTCCAGGAAGTATTTGGGGGCAGCTCTCTGGCCCGTCTTGTACAGGAAGTCTGACTGGATGTGTCCCTTCTGGCCTTGGACTCGATGAACGTTTGAGGAGATCAGTGCTTAAAAGGTCATTCCCAGCCGTTCCCACAATGGGGGCTCCCTGCCCAGTCTAGCAGCACGGGAAGGGCAGGGCAGGGGACACAGGCTGAGAACCTTCGGGACAGAGCAAACAGGAGGGGATGGAGGGAGGCCAGGGTCATCTCCCACAGACCCACAACTGCACAAGGGAGACCCACCCGCCTCGGGGGATCTGGTGCTTCTCCGAGCCCCTGCCCCGAGGCCTTGGGGAGAAACTGCAGAAAGGAACAACCTAGGGATTCCAGCAGCAGCAGTTGGAGCAGGGACCGCTGGCCCTGCAGCCGAAACTCTACAGCAGCAGGAGACGATCCATTCGTTTTTGTCAGGGTCCAAATTTCTTGGCCAAAGCCTAGCCAAGGTCCAGGCTCCAGAGAAAATAATAATAAAAGCCCCACTACTGAAAAGTAAATACACAGATTTCCAGATCCATTTAAAAGCGTCAGGCAGGCCGGTGGTCATCCTATCGCCTGTTCTCTCCTCTATGCTGATTGACTTGTCATCTCCCCCTCCCCAAACACCCCCAAAAACAAAACCATGGCACTGACGCCATCCCATTGTTCACGCTCTGCCCCTTGCCCCACCTATCTGCTCTAGTTCACTTGTTGGCTCTGGAGGGCGGACTGCTACCATTTGTACAGCACTTCGCGCAACAGGGCCCCACGTTGCTGGGTCCCGTGGCCTGCCCCTAATAAATATGATTATTAATAAAGGGAATAGATCAATCCTTCTTTAAATCTGGCCTGTAATGGAAGACGTTTGGGCCATGCTGCCTTATGCACTTAAGGGGGTAGCCTGAGAGTTTGCCAGTAGAAAGGCAGGTCTTGGCTGCCGTAGATGACTATGGCCATCTGGAGAACCAGAAGGTGCAAGATGGACAAACCCTGGGATGGGAAACTGTTGGAGAGGGACATAGGCAAAGGCCCAGTTCATGTCTTGGTAGAGGAGCTCCTCTTCCAACCCCACGGAACCAGAGCTGACCCCTAGTTACTTGTCAGCCGCCGCTGTGCCGAAGACCACGTGAGTGAAGTGCAAGCCAAGCCAGGGGCCATTTGGAGACCTGCGTGGAGGGGTTGGTGGTGCAGCCTTGAATTTCCCTAGGATGAGCAAACACGGGCTCGCCTCAACGGCGGTTCGCAAGAGGCAGCCACAGCCCGGAAAGCAGAGGCTACTCAGAAGGATCAGACGAGAGCCGTAGGCCAGACCAACCCTACTCGGATGGGCAGAGAAGCCCATCCCCAGGCGAAACCCTCAGCTGATCCCCCTTCCTCTAGTACAGGGCCTGCAAGAACCAGCACACGCTGCTTCCCCCAGGCCTAGGACCTGGGTCGTTGCTGTCTTCAGTGATCACCACCCAGTCCAGGATGCCTCTGGGTTAGCTCGCTGCTCGTGCTCACCTCCGACCCCAGCTAGAGGCTGTATCAGGCCCCCCCAGGCCAGCTGACCTGTTGGGTCTAGCCCCCCGCTAGGAGACACCACAAATAAGGGACACGCCCCCACACACCCATGGACAGGGTTTTATTGCCTCTGCAGTCATGGTACAGTTTCAGTTAGTCATTGCAGCATTGAGAGGACAGACAGACACTACCACCACCTGCCCTGAGCAGCTTTGAGCAGCAGAACAGCCCTGGAGGGGGCCCAGGCGCGCCCCCCAGAGCCACCAACCATTCCTTTGGTATTGTGTACTTTGGCCAGGATTCAGAATTTGCACCCACAGCCCCTCCCCCCTCCTGCTCAGGGGCAGAGGCGAGAAAAGAGGGGAGATCTCTGCCGTGGGCCTAGTCCCCTCATGTGCTCTTGCTTCCAAAACGCAGGGGGTAGCTGCCTTAAGCAAATTCAGACAGGCCTGCACCCGCACCCGCCGCTGCCTCAGGAAATGATTTCCAGGCCCATGTAAACAGGCCAGCTCTCCTACACCCAGGTGCCTGCTGGAGCTGGAAATCCTCTGCTCCTGGGATAAGGGCCCCGGGCTGGCTTTCAAGCCAAACTAGGAAGACCTGCAGCCTCCCCGCAGCCTGCCTGAGACTCTTGGCTCTACCACAGTGGTTACTG
Source organism: Mesoclemmys tuberculata (assembly GCA_007922155.1). NCBI lineage: Eukaryota > Metazoa > Chordata > Testudines > Chelidae > Mesoclemmys > Mesoclemmys tuberculata. The sequence continues at coordinate 3,243,886 of ML675698.1, read as the reverse complement.
TTCCTACATGCTGTGCCACCATCGCCCTAGGACTGGCACCGCGGAGCTGCTGCAAGCTGGAGTTAGCCCGCATGGGGCCAGAAGTAAAAATATGGCAGGTGGGGCTGTGCTTGGAGTGTTGAATGGCCCCATGTTGGATTGCCTGGAGCCACAGCTCACCGTATTACCACAACAGCTGGAGGGGCTAAGGCTAGGTCTACAGGGATGGCAGCAAATTTGCTGCCCTCACATCGATTGCTCTGGATCGACTGAGTGGTCCATCTAGACGCGCTCAGTGGATCCAGGAAGCGACGCAGGAAAACCAGCCGGGTAAGTGGCGTAGCGCTGCGTCGAAGGTAAGCGTAGACCGGGCCTAAGCAGAACCCAGCAAGAGATACTGCTCAAACCACAACCCTCAGCCCCCCAGGAGGCACTTAGCCTCCACCCTGGGCCTCTCCCCACCCCCACCGGGACAAAGGGGATGGATGGCGTCGTCAGCCCAGTTCACACTGGTGGGAAGCAGACAGTGTCTGTCAGTTAGCCCACATGCAAGCATGGCCCCCGCACGGCCTTACCCACATTACTGCAGCCTGGAACTGCACGTGGCTGGGTGGGGCTGTGGGCACAGCCCTTGATTCCTGGAGTTCAGGCGCTCTAGCATTAGCACTGAGGCAACTGCGGTAGAGCGTGTGTTCTCCAGGGTGACTTGTGGCAGACCCTGGAGGACGAGCAGCACGAATGGCAGTCTCACCCTACACCCACCCTTAAAGCGCGCACACACACACACACACACACACACACACACACACACCCCCCCAGGCCAGGGTTCTCTCAGTGGATGGCAGCTAAAAGCCAGGTCCAAGTCCAGGTGCCTGTACAGCCACGCTACACCCCGGTGGGGAAGACTGGCTGCAGGCCACACGGGAGCTACGGCAGAGATCAAGGGTCACACACTACAGCCCAAAGACAGCCACGCTGCCGCAGTACAGTGGGGGCTGCTTGTGCCACGGCTCTGCTTTCTTCCCTCACCTGTGCCAGTGGCTCAGCACCCTGGAGAAACACCTGGCACAAGGCTACTTAATGCCCTAAAAGGTGCTTTGTGCCAGCAGCCAGCGCAGCTTTACACATGCCCCCAGCAGGTGGATTTCACCGGGGGACAGGAGGGGATTCGCTCGCCCCAGCGAGATGCTCAGTGCCACAAGGCCCAGCTTGGGGGGTGATCTAAGGAAAGGAGTCAACATTCAGCTGCCCAGGTGGGTGGCAGCAGGAGCCAGCAGTGCCTGAGGTGGAAGCCAGGCTGCAACCCGCAGGAACCAGACACTGGCAGATAGCGGACGATCCTCTTCCGCAAAGGGAGGAAGCTCCTGGGAGCAGCTGGCCAGCATCATAGCAGTAGCCTAAGTTTAGGAGAGAACCACAGGCTGCTAGGCACAGCAGGCAGCCAGAGCCTCTAGTCCCAGGAACATCTTGGTTTCCACCTGGCCACAAGCAGGCCAGTAGCACAAGCTCTCTCCCCCCTGACAGATCTCCCAGGCTGGTATCTTCTCCATGCCTGCCCCCCCCCCACCACTGAAAACAGGATCAGCTCTGGCTGCCCCGATTCCAAACAGCAAAGCCCTGTGGGGAAGATGCAGTAGAGATCCACCTGGACCAAGCCACTGGCCTAGGGCTAGAGCCATGGGGAAAAGCTTAGTTGCTACCAGAGCCTAACAGCTCCCAGAACTAGTTGCTGGGGGCCAGAACAAAAACAGCCATTCACCACTCCTCCCACCCCCGCTCAGAGCCCCACCCAGCTGGCTGTGTTACAGGCAAGAGCAGCAGGTTCCAGCCGGATCTGGATCAACAGGGCTAAGGAGGGGACTTGTGCCAGAGAAACCACAGCCAGGGGGTTGACACGTCAGCACCGAGCTTTACCCTGGGCTAGAGTGTCCAGCCCAAGAACCAGGGCTTGGAGTCCAATAATGAAGGCAATGCCTAGCTGTAGGGTTGAGGTACAGGCTTCCCTGACAGTCTAGTCTCTCCCCCCCCCCCGTGATTTCACGGTAGATGCCACATGCAGCTGCCAGTGTATTGGTGCTAGCCAAGGGCTCCCTCCCCCTCAGCCAGGAGACAGAAATTCACACCCATCATTTAAATAACAAAATAAATTACGTCAGCATGGCTGGAGCTGCCAGGTCTCAAACACCAAGAGACTGGGGACACAAACCCGTGACTCCACACAAGTGATAGGACTGGCAGGACAGAAAGGACTGGACCACGGCCACACACAGAGGCACACACACAAGCTGTTCCACCACGTTGCAACTATGGCCGCCACATGGAGAGAATGAGGGGGGATCTCTTGCTGGCCCCCGGCTACAGCTGTGGCTGAGCTGGAGTATCAAGTCTTTCAGGCAAGAAGCAGCGGCCGTACACACAGTGGGAGGCAGAGTTACTGGTCATTCAAGAAACGCCAGATGCTTCAGCAAGTTTACAGGCCGGGAGGCAGGTTCTGGTGCTGGTTTGGTCCAGAAAATTGCCACGAACGGGGCAGGAGGGGGAGAGCAGGCAGGAGGCTCAGTGGCAAGGAGTGATTTAAGAGGCCCCTAAGACAGTACAGTCTCTGCAGCCAATTTCAGGAGAATGGGATCGAGGTATAAAAGGATTAAGAGGTGGGGCTGGGAGTCCACGTCACAGAGGGGAGCTCAGGGGGTCAGTCTAGAAAGCTCTCAGGATTGTCTCGAGTTCAGCAGCCTCTCCACAGAGACTCTGCCTTGGCCCACAAAGTTCAAGGCTTAAGAAAACTAGAAGCTGCAGTTTCTGCCCTGATTGACCCGTCTTTAAAAAGGAAGTGGCCCCCCTCCCTTCCCCCCAGACACCGATTACATCACAGACTCCTCCTTGCAGGAGCCAATGGCCTCTTCCAGTGGGACAGGAACATCTTTCTTGATCAGCGGAGACCCCTCCTCCTTGCCCGGTGCCTGGCTAGGGCCCAGGGCATCAGTCTTGATCTCCATCAGCTCCTCCACTTCAGCCTTCCCCATTGTCCTCTCCGTGTACACCTGCAGGAGGCCGGCTCCGAAGGCGTCTCCTTCCACGTTGAGGACGGTGCAGGTGCGGTCCCTGAACGGACACAGGAGGATCGTGAGCAGACACACGACAGCAGGGAATCAGACAGCTCCCTAGCTCTGAACGGGGGCAGGTGCCTCTGCCACTGGGAGACAGCAGCCCAGCAGTGCCAAAGCCTCTGCCCAACGTCCAAGAGCCCTTCACGCAGCTCTTGACCCCTGGTTGGGCTGGACACTCCCTCGGCCAGCTGGCAGCCCCCGGTTTCTGGAGCAGGAACAGACCCTCTGCACAGCGGGGTGCTGCAGCTTGCCGGATACACCCATGTGCCCCAGGGCACGTCCTATTCAAAGCCTTTGAGTACGACCAGCTCGGAGCAAATCCATCAGGCTACTTAGCTGCTAGGCCCATGGCGTTCAGACCGGGGAAGCAGCACCTAGCCCACTGATCAGGTCAGCTAGTCCCCTTGCTCAGCCACCAGTGTCTTCTCAGAGATTGGTCCTACCATCCAAACACTCACCCCCCCCCTCCTCCATCTTGCCCTTCCCCACTCCGCTTCCTCACAGCAGCTATACCGCCCAGTTACACGGGAGAGTGACCTCGCAGGCACCCGAGCTGGGCAGCAACCCCCGAGGCTGCACTAGTCAGCAACTAACACATGCATACCCTTGCTTCAGCTGCCCAGTGACAGAGTAGCAGCTCCCCAGAGAGCCCCCACACGGTGCTGCAGGTGCTTGTCTACGTGGCACCATCCCTTCCTTCCCCGTTTGGAAGGGGGGGGGGGCTACACAGTAGGTGACCGCAGCCTTGGAGAAGTGAGGTGCGGGCCAGCCTGGACAGCAAAGTAAAAGGACCAGACCCATCCAAACGGAGACTTCGCCTATGGGGAGCTCAGCCTTGTGTCACATTGCCCGGGGCTCTCCCCGTGAAAGTTTGCTCTCAGCTGGTTTGACTGGCTCTGTTGAGGCCGCAGGAACCTAGAGACCTCTGGGAAGCTGATTCCCACGGACCCCGCCAGCCGGCCTATTCCCTGCCCAATGGCTGTCTGGTCTACCCTGTACAGCCAGAGTCTGTGTCTTTACCCACTGCCCTGCCCTTACACAAGCCAGTCCACGGCCAGGATGAGGGAGATGTCATTGGTCGGTAGCCCAACGGCTTCTAGGATGATGGCGAGGGTGAGGACACCGCCAGCAGGGATGCCTGCCGCCCCCACGCTGGATGCTGTCGCTGTAATGCTGCAGGGCAGAGAAGAGCAGGATTAGACATGTCACAAGTGCAGCGGGGGATAGCCATCCCTAGCTCTTACACAGCATTTATCGGTCGACCTCAAAGTGCTTCACAGTAACTCCTTTATCCCCACAACCCTGCTGGAGGCAGGGCAGGACTGACATCACCTTTGTACAGATGGAGAAACTGAGGCACAAAGAGGCTAAGTGCCTTGCCCATGGTCACATCGGCACTGTGTGGTGGGAAACCTGGGTTCAAAAGGAGTATGCAGTGAATGGAAGTGTCAGTGCGCACACACTCTTGTGCTACAGTGACTAGAACAGGACATTGGGTCCACCCTTTGTCCCTCCATGTCCCCTCCCATCTGTAGAAGACCCATCACTTCCCTTTCCCATGACAGAGGTCATTTGGGTTGGCCACCCTACACAGCTCCCATTGCCATAGATCTCAGCAATCCAAGATGGAGATGACCTCTGGGGAAGCCAGGGCAAGATTGTCCCCTCTAGCCCATTCCCTGCTGTTTGCCCGGCTTAGTTCTGAAAGGCTGGGGCAAACAACAGGGCTCTCACTCTGCCCCTTCCATCTCCATACCAGGGATCTCTCCCCAGCCAGCCAGCTACATTTTCCCTCCTTTGCTTGGTTTCATCCCACGACCCCGAGTTCCACCCCGACTGTTGTGAACAATTCCTCTCCCTGTGGGCAGAGCGTGCCTCAATTGCACCAACCGACAGTGATGACAAGCCCAGCTCAGGACTTTGGCTCAGGTGGTGGGGAAGCCAGGCTGTGAGGGGCACAGAGAGCTCTCAGTCCAACCCAGGGATGTTGACAGAGGGAATTCAGAGCAGTCACAGCTGATCATTCACTTTCCCGGCCAGGGTGATGCTCCTGGACAGTCACATGGGCTCAGGAACAAGAGAAGCTACAGTAGAGCAACAGCTCCAGGGGTGTGGGGAAAGCTAGCAAACAGCTCAGCTGGAGAGGCAGGAATGACATTCACTTGCATCTATGGCAGAGCCCCATGGGGACAGGAAGCCACTGTGAAGTGATTGGGTGGGGGATGCCAGGGCTGCGTGGGTGCAGAGCTCCCAAGCTGAGCCAGAGCAAAGGCCAGCCCCGGTGCAGCGTGGCAGGCCAAACAGCAGCAAGTTCTCCCCTGGAGGATGTAGCTAGGTTTGATGAGAGCAGAGGTGCATGATCACATCAGGAATGGAGGATCCAGGCAGGACCCCAGCAGGGGCCTGGCAATAACCTGCCAACACTTCTCCCAAGGGGTCAGAGAAGGGATCTCCTGGCACCAAGGCCAGCCAATGGTAGCAGAGCGAGTTCTTCGCCTTCCACCCACTGCTGGGGAGGGTTGTGGGCAGCTTCTCCCAACCAAAGGGACAGCATCTGGCTCTAATGAGCCACTGGACAGTCATGGGACACTCTAGGCCCTGCCATCCGGGTACCTTGCGTGATCCGTGCTGACGGACCGGCACGTCCAAGCGCCCCCGCTCAGAGGCAAAGGCGTTCCCGTCACTTAGTGCCCACGGCTGGAGGGGATGCGGGGCTACGGCAGAGCAGCTGGGTGTGGTGAAAGACCTTAAGACAACAATTCGTCTGTGCCGCAGATATGCTTTAGACAGCAAGAGGCAGCAGCTAGGTCCCAAACATCACCACAGCAGCGTCTGCTCCAACCAAGAGCAGTGCTGGGGAAATGTAGACACAACCCAAGCACCAAGGCTGCGCTATAGGACTACGGTGTGGCAGGGGAGGGTGGAGATGGGCCCCCCCCAAGGCCCTGGATTGGCAAGACCTGGCCTTCAATCATGGCCTCTTGGTTGCTAGCCGTTGGCACTGCACTGGTTAACCCCAGTCTCAGCTATCCAGTCACTGCGCTCCATTAGAAAACACAAGAAAAGATGATCCCACTTGCCTCCTGCAATTGCCTGCCATGAGCCAGGGTCACATGAATCTCCACTGGCCTTGGCAGCAAACGACAGTATTTTTCCTAACCCAAGGCAGGCAAGGAGGTTCTCAGTTTCCTGCAGAAAACCACAAGAGAAGGGGAGAGGCCGGGTGGAGCCTAGCGGTTAGATCAAGAGCTTGGGAGTCTAGGACTCTTGCCTCTGGGAGGAAGTGTGGTCTCATGATTCGAGATGGAGACAGGACTCCTGGGTTCTATTTCAAGTCCCATCACCTCCCTGTACCTCAGCACCCGGCTCGCCCCTCCGTAAGCCAGGGATAAACCAGCCCACCTCCTGGAGGTGGGGGGGAGGAGCGGCGGGAGGCAGGGAGGGCACGGGCTCGCATACTCACAGGATGGTGATGACTTGGATGAAGTTGAGCGAGACATTGTTGAGCTGGGCGATGAAGACGGCTGCCACGCACTGGAAGAGAGCGGCCCCATCCATGTTGACTGTGGCTCCAATGGGCAGGATGAAGCGGCTGATGTGCTTTGAGACGCCATTGTTCTCCTCAACACACTTCATCATCAGAGGCAGCGTGGCAGAGCTGGGGAGAGATCAGAGCAGGTACACCGAGTCGTGTGCCAGGCCTCGAGCCGGCTGTGTATCTCAGGGCAGGCAACACCCCCAGGTGTGGGGAGGGAGCACAGAATTCCCCCATACAGGGGTTTAAAACCTGTGGCCAAAGATTTCCAAAGGGGGCCATGCCGCCAGTCAACATTTTTTAGGGTTTGGCAAATGAAAGAAGGTTGAAAGCCACTACCATACCAGATCCCACAGGCACCCTCCCTGTGGGAGACGGGCACTCCAGGCTACTTTAGAAATGGGCAACAGCCCCACCTAGTTTGTTAGCTCATTGCTCTAGATGTTCTGCTAGGCAGCAGACAAGACCAGTTGCTTCGTAGGGAAGTGAATGCACTTTGTTTAAATAGGGCAAGTTTCTTCCTCATCCTAGTGAGGTGCTTATGCCTTGAAGCCCAAGGATGGAGAGCCCTACTTACTAGGGCACCCAACCTAGGACATGATTATATTGCCCGAAAACAGGTGGGTACTTTTCTTGATTCTTAAAGATACTAGCCGTGTCAGTATCATGCAGCAGTGAGTGCCACAGGTTAACACTACCCTATGGTCATGATTTAGTGGTGCTGAGCAGCCCCAAACTCAACAGGAGTTGATGGGAGTAGCAGCAGCAGCCGCTGCCGCCAAGGACCGCTGAAGAGTGGGTAGCATTTTCCTCAACTTTTAGCGCAATCAAGCATGGTCTTTGGCTCTTGAATCACAAAGTAAATAGATTGCTGGGTTTAGTTGCAGGCAGCTGGGTGGAGTCTGTGACGAGGTGAGACTAGATCTGCTGGTGGCCTTGGACTCTATGAAGGGACATTCTAACCCCCCGCAATATTATATTGCCCTTTTTCCTTTCCTTTCCAAGCCAAGCAGCCGGTGCCTCACTGATCTGATGGGAGCCTCCCAAAGAGAGGTTTACTCAAGCCCCTTTTCCCCAGCTAGCACCAAAGTACCTGGAGGAGGTGCCGAAGGCAGTTGCCAGTGCTGTGAAGATGCCCCAGAGGAACCTGTAGGGGTTCTTGCGTGTGAAGATGAAGTAGATGACTGGGAGGAGGATGAAGCCGTGGATGAAGTGTCCTAGGACACAGCAGCAGATGTACTTGCCCAGGCTGGTGAAGAGGATCACCACGTCCTCCATCTCCACAATCTTGCCAGCCACCAGGAACATGATACCAAGAGGTGCGTACCTACGGGGAGCAGAGACCAGTGAAGACAGGGGCAATGGTGTCACCTTATGTTCCAGCAGCTACGGGGAGTGAACAGATAGGCTCCAACGGAGAGTACTTCTTGCCCTATCACAGGCAGTTTACAAACACCAGCCAATTAATACCTCCCAGAGATTGGCAATTATCCTCATTCTGTAGACGGGAAAAGCCGAGTTAAGTGTCTTGCCCCAAATCTGCGTACAGTGGCCAAGCCAGGATGAGAACCCAGGAGTTGTCTCCCAGGCCAAGATCCTCAAAGGTACTCAGGCTCCTAACTTCCCCCAAACTCTGAGGACTGGGCCCAGTCCCTTTCTTAGTCCATGCTGCTTCTCCCAGGCCAGGAGGAATCCAAATCCCCTGCATGTCCAGCACATGCTGCTTGGGGGTGTTGAGAGTGTTACACAAGAACATCAGAATGGCCATTCTGGGGCAGACCAACGGTCCATCCAGCCCCGTCTCCTGTCTTCCCACAGCAGCAATGCCAAATGCCACAGGGGGAATGACCAGAACAAGGCAATTATCAAGGGATCCATCCTGTCATCCAGTCCCAGCATCTGGCAGTCAAACGTTTAGGGACACCCAGAGCATGGGGATGCGTCCCCGATCACCTTGGTTGGTAGCTCCCTTGATGGGTCTATTGTCAAGAAACTTCTCCTTTCTTGAACCCACTTGTACTTTTGGCCTTCACAACGTCCCCTGGCAACGTGTTCCACACATTGACCATACGTTGGGTGAAATATATCCTTTTGTTTGTTTTAAACCAGCTGCTTATTAATTTCATTGGCAACCCCTGGTTCTTATGGGGGGTAAAGAGCATGTCCTTAAGTCACTTTCTCCACAGCAGTCATGATTTTATAGACCTCTATCATAGCCCTCCATCATCTTTTCCAAGCTGAACAGACCCAGGCTTTTTAAACTCTCCTCGTGTGGAAGCTGTTCCATCCCCCGATTATTTTTGTTGCCCTTCTCTGCACTTTTCCCCATTTTGAGATGGGCAACCAGATCTGCAGGCAGTGCTGCAGGTATGGATGTGCCATGGCATGATATTTACAGGTATCTGTCCTTTTCCTAATGGTTGTTAGCTTTTCTGGCTGCTGCCGTACACTGAGCAGACGTTTTCTGAACACTATCCATGACTCCAAGATCTCTTAGAGTGGCAAAAGACCATTTAAACCCTATTGTTTTGCGTATATAGTTGGGATTATGTTTTCTACTTTGCTTTTATGAACATTTGTCTTTCGGCACCATTTTGTTGCCCAGTCAGCCAGTTTTGTGAGATTCCCTGGTAACTCTTCATACAAAATCTCTTGAGAGCGCAGGCTGTGATCTGCAACTTCACCACCTCACTGTTTGCTCCTTTTTGCAGGCCATCTATGAATGTGTTGAACAGTTCTCGTCCTAGGACGGACCCCTGGGGGACTCTGCTATTTACCTCTCTCCACTGAACACTGACCATCTATTCCTGCCCTTTGTTTCCTATCTTTTAACCAGTCACTGATCCATGGGTGGACCTTCCCTATTATTGCATGACTGCCTACTTTGCTTAAAAACCTTTGGCAAGGGGCCTTGTCAAGGGCTTTCTGCAAATCAGGTACAGGAGGAGGCAGTGGTGCAGGATCCCAGGAGAGATTGATAAGGAGTCCAGCTGAAGCAGATTTCAGGGTCAGGAGGACTTTTGCTGATCCCTCCTATTTACTCCTCAAGCCCAGACACAAGACTCTATTCATGGGTAGCATGTGACGCCTGCCTTTCAAGAGGCACTCCTCTGAGGCCCCGCTCCCTCCCGAGGCCCCACTCACACCATCCACATGCAACCATAGGAGGAACTGCCCCGGCCTATGCCCAGCAGCTGCTTCTGAGCATGGCAGATAAGCCCGGTGTCAGAGCAACTGCCCTCCATCTCTGCAGGGAACAGTGTGCTGCCCGCCATGGGCATGGGCTGCACCCCTGGAAAGCAAAGGACACCCCCCCCCCTTGATGGCATGGAGGGCCTGAGAGCAAGGTACTAGCTGTTCATACTGGAGCACGAGCCCTGCTCTTTTGGAGTGAGGATGTTAATGAATTAGCGCTGAGCCCAGTGGAATGCTCTCCATTACAGCACAGACTTGTCACCCAGCTCTATCTGAGAGCCTTGGTAGATCCCCATTACCAGCTCATCTAGCTCCATAATTACCCACCAGGCCCTTACACCCAATCCCAACAGCTCTGCCCAGGGGAATGCACTTTAGAAAACCATCATCCCCCCCTCCCAATAGGTGCAACTAGCTGCCCTTTCTTACCACATGATCCAGGCAACCAGCAACATGGTGGCTTCGTTGAAGGAGTTGAAGAACTTTATTAGGTTCTCCCCCTCGGGCCCAAGCTTCCGTAGAGCTATCCCAAAGACGATGGCAAAAACCACCAAGCCCAGGATGTTCATCCCTTCCACCTCATCTCCCAAGGGAACCTGAGCAGAGACAAGATGTCAACATCTGTCATCAGAACAAGGTAGCTGAGTGAAGACAAGACACAAACAGAAAAAGGGTCTAGCTATTTGCTTATGCTTGACTGACATGAGTTTGGCATGAAAGGAGAGCCTTGTAGAACTTTAGTCATTGATGCTTTAAGGTCCCAGAAGCACTGAAGAACCTGGAGAGAGGACCTCCGTGCATTTCTGAAACACAAACGCATACGCTGTCTGTGTCTTGTCTTTGTGATCTCTGCCCAGCGCTCTACTGAATGGATAGCTGTACAACTATGAACTTCCATGAAGGACTATGCTGGGTGGCATCTCTAGGAATAAGGGAGATGGTCTGGACTGCATTTGTGAAGGTTGGAGTCATAAGCTAGAGAGTCCTTCTATGACCACTTGAATGAGGACAAGGGGAGCAGCGGTAATGGCCTGTTCTCAAATCCGTGTTCTTAGCATGTGCTTATCAGTCACCATCCAAGTTTAAAAAATACAGGACTTCATCATGTATTAAGGAGGCTCATCCAGCTCTCCCAAGGGTTCCTTGGACATGGCTGTAAATGGAACATAGCCAGATGCAAAGCCTCCAGTTCTGGCAGACTACGTCCAGGCCATGAAGAAGCTACCTGCGATTATGTCCTATTCCAGAGCAATGGCAAAGAGATCAATGGGGCACAAGCAGTGTCCTCATCACAGACGAGGAATTAGGCTGGGACTGTACAGTTCCCATTTGGAGCGGAGTCTTAGCACCAAGGCCCCCCATCCAAACAGAACCAATGGGTTAGCGGTTTTAGATGGCCTCACCACTAACCAATCCCATATAAGCAAACAGGACTGGTTCATGTTGTGCTGAGACACAGACCAGCCTGGTCTCTGTTGTAAAGGAGAGAGCGCCATGTGCAGCTTGTCTGACCCAGTGTTGGGATAACAGTCGTTTCACGTAGTCCCCGAGTTCTTAGCAGCAGAGGCAAAGCTGAAGGGTCCATGAAGCCATGTCAGTAGGGATCAGCCCAGCACAGCTTCTAGCAGCACCACTCCCCAGGAAGAGGTTCTTACCTTCTCCTGTTGGACAGTTTCATTGAAGACTCCCAGCTCATCGGTGACGTTCTTCCTGATCGTCACCAGCTTGTAGTGGGTAGCATACTGGAGAGACACAAGGGGAGATAAACTGCCTTACCGTGTCTCGTGGTCTAACCCCACATACAAGAACACCCACCCAATGTTGCTTAGAGGCCAAAGGGGTGGGGGAGTGTCTGCGTTTGGCAGAAGTTGTAGGTCACACGGCAGTGTTTAGTTACACTTCAATTACAGCTATCACCACGGCAAAGCTGCCACAAATGCGTACAACCCTAAGGTTAGCTCTGACAGATTTGCTTATGATCCCTTGTTCCATGAGCAATACCTACACCTGCCGAACTAGGTTGTATTTAAACCCTGCCACCGTGGGGATGCTTACACTGCGGCCTTCACCTGCTACCGAGACCTTAAAATCAGATGCTTAACCGTAGAGCTTGCCAGTTCCCAGGTGTATTTTCAGAATCCAGGTGCATTAACGCACTGCAGCAAGAACAGGCAGAATTCCCACGCAATGGAGAAGGGTGAATTTACTTCCCCATCTGGGATTTGCCTTGGCTCATAATACACCCCTCAGCCTGAGTTCCCCTGCCACCCCACCTACCGGAGTTTAGTTCTCCTTTAAGAGACACACTCTATTTGTCCTTTTTGTAATCTCGGGAGGCCGTCACATACCATGGGAGACCCATTACAAGAACCTGGAGAGGTCACCAACTGCTTTACTGCCCCTTGGATCTTAATTCAGAGTGACTCGGCAAAGCCACCACTGTATCTCTAGAGCAGGCAGCATACACCCAACATCAGGTTCATCATTTATTCTTTTCCCAGAGGCCCCAGTGTGCTAGGGGCTATATAAACACAGTGTGGGCACTTCTCATCCAAGGCAGCTCTTGAGAATCCTGCAATACGCCACAAGATTCAGTGCCAGGGACCTGGCTGTCACCAACATGCACACAGCATGGTGCCATCTAGTATGAACTGGGGAACACGCTGGGTTCCCGCTACACTACTGAACAGGGACAGGGGCAGTTCTGCAGGATTTCTGTGGTGTAGGACGCTACGATGGCGTCCTACATTTGGACAAATGGGCCAGTCAGAGTTTCTAGAAAGGTTAATCAGGGGAGCCCAGCAAGATGCTGGACAAAGCACGTGGGATAATGCAGTGAGTGACTTACTGAGCGGAACGTAGCTGACACCAGGTTGGAAGGGAAGATGTTCCTGTGGAGAAGGGAAATATTTAGATCGTGAAGCATCAGAAAAGCAGGTCACTAGATCAGCTTTCTTCCCATTAGAAATCTCAGAGCAAGGCTTATCGATAGAGGAAAGCGACACTGATCTAGTTTGTTCACTCTAAATTCCCTGAATTAACTGTACTGTATCAAACTGAAGTGCACAGCATGCAGCTTCGTTATGTCACCTACAGATATGTCCCTTGCTCGTTACTGCAGCCACACAGCTCCGCATGTGTGCGAATGAAGCACATGGTATTCTAGGCAGATAAAGCTGATCTTTGCACTATGGGGCTGTGTGATTTTTCTCACGGTGCATTGGGGGAAACCTCCCAGAATCTAAAGGAATTGTGGGACTCTGGGGAGGAGGTCTAGCAAACTCACACGATTCCTCTCCTAGCATCCCATAATTCATGTATTTTGCCAGAGCCATTTTCAAACTACGATCTGGCTGCCGGTGGGGGGACGACGACGACGACACAGAGCACCATGCTCATGACAGTCATAAGCACAAACAGGATGAGGCCCATGTCTAGGCAGGTTTGAGTCAGAAGCTTTGGATAGCGCAGCGACTGATCCTGGATGGAGGAGGAAACGCAGCAGTTACTCCAGCAGGGCATGCAGCCGGAGCAGCCTTGCTGAGTGGATTGGTGTTGCTGGGCTCGGTCCCCTGCTGTGTGAGTAGGCTAGGGCCTGGTCTACACTTACCTTCTGGATTCGGCAGCAGTCGACAGGAGATACGCAAGTGATGTAAACAACTTGCACATCTCCTGTCGACTTCGTGCGTCTGTTCCACGTGCCGTCCACTTACGGAGGTGGTTTTCCTATATCGATTTCTGGATCGACTGAGTGCGTCTACACAGACCACTCTGTCGATCCAGAGACATCGATCTGACGGCAGCGAATTTGCCACCGTCAGTGTAGACATAACCTAGGCTAGTGCTGCTGAACTGGGATGAGCAGCAGGGGCTGTCGCAGGCAACTTTCCTAGCGATATCATGCCGGGGTTGGTCTCCAGGAGGTGTGCAAGACTAGTAAAAGGGCGCTACTGCCCCCAGCAAAGTTTGACCATGCCCAGGAGGTTGCCTGCTGTGCACGGACAAGGGATCCTGCATGATACAGGGCCTACTGCTAAGACATCAATGCCTATTCTCTGCACCATCCACACATCCAGGCCAGAGACTAATCAAAATGGTGCTCCAAGGTTTGGCAGATCACTGGGTAAAGTTCACCACTATGACACTGGCATGGGCATTTGGAAGAGAGAAGGGAAGCGGTTGGTTACTTCTCATTATTTTATGCCTTGTGCAGAACATAGCAACACTCGTCACACCACATCTTTGAGGCAGGGAAGAGCCTGGACAAGAGGCAGAGAGAATTTCTGAACATCACGGATGGCATCTGAGAAAAGACGGCCCAAGAGGTCAAGGAAGTGGGCTCAGGGATGCATTATGTGCCTACCCTGAGGCCAGGAGCTAGTTGAGGTAATGAATGTACTGGAACTAAAACAGCAACTCCATGTTTGTGCTGATTTTATTAGCAGTTCAGATGTTGGAGGAATGTTACGAACTGAGGTAATAGAATTTCCCAGCTAAGCTGGGCCAAAGGATTAGTGAGTTAACAGGTAACATATGCTGCAATCCCACGACTTTACTAAAACCCCGCACAATAACCAAGAACTTACTGCACACTTAAGCCCAACCCTACTGCAGCATGCCCAACTCATGGGGTGCTCATAATCTCCTGGAGGCAGCGTGCAGCCAACCCCCTGCCGAAGGACAGGTCTTTTCCCCACCTTGGCAGTCCCACTATAGTGTGTGCTGCATAGTTGGCAGGGGAGGGCAAGGATGAGGGAGTGCTTGACGTTGGCCACCAAAAGTGATGCAGCACAGCTGTTTGCCTCTGTACCAGCTCCCATTCCAGGGCCACAGGCTCTCTCTCTTGCCCTCCTTCAGCATGGTTCCAGGAAGCCAGCCCTCCACCCTTCCACCCTCATAGGAGGCAGTCACTAGTTCCCATAAGGTTTGCATCTTTGGAGATTTGATAGCATTTCATGGGTGCCAGGACCCCTATATGCACAGGTAATGGCTAAGGGTAATCAGAAAGATCACATTTGCTGGCCCAGGGCTAGTCCCCAAACCAACAGGGATAAAGCACTGCTTCTCCCCTTATTTGGAAACACCCATCCCCTCTCCTCTTCCCACATGTACAGTACCCTTGGAGCAGTGCTGGGTGGATAGGGGGCAGGGTAGTAGTAGCCTGCAGAGATGCATATCCAAGCCTTAGGGTGGAGAACCAGCCTCAGGCCGTCGTGTTCTAGAAGGCAAGGGCAAACCTAGATTATGCAGCACTGCTATCGCTGAGGATGGTGTCTCTCCAGGTGCAGTAGGAGTGGAAAGAGAATAGTAACTATACAAGCTGTCCCCAGAAAGCAACAATGCCTTGAAATGTGCACGCTAAAGTACAGAGCAGCCTTTGCCTTACATTTTCTTTTATAAACACCCATAAATCAGCATCAAGTGCCCTGCGAAAATAAATCTTTACAGCAACTGAACACAAAGGTTAACCACCCCTAGGAGGTGATTGAAAACGCCTTGCAATTCTGGAATGGCTCCATATGCTGATTTTGGCCATCTACCTCACCAAACAGAATTGTATCTCCCATCGAATTGCATGGAGACAACCCGTGACCAAAAACGCATTTTCTACTGGATCTGCTGCTACAGGTGCGCACTGTGCAGGGTTGCAGGATTAGATATGTCAGTTTTAAAGCTCTAGCACAGGTGCCCCTTTGAGCATGGTAGAGGAGAGTAATCGACAAACAGGGGGAGAGGTTCTAGCTTGGCAGAGGACAGGTGGTAGCCTGAACAAGGGCTGGTTAAACCCCCTCTGCAGTTGCACTGTAACGTAACATGTAACACTAGTACAGCTCCCACCCACAGCACTGTGAGACTGGCTGCTGGCAGAGCTCTCCTCCACAGCAGTCAGGCCGTATGCCTGTGCGATCTCCACCTGTGCTGTGTCAGTCCTTGTCTACCCTGAATGGCCCGTCATTAGAACCTGGGGTGTACGCAGGGTCATGGAAAGTATCTAAGACATCTTGGGCCCTTGTCCTGTCATCTCGGATGCTTTGTGGAAAACTGTCCACATCGTGAAGGGCAATGGTGGAACAAGTGGAGTCCAGGTGCTCCCACTACCTGCCCATGTTACGAGTGTTACTGGAAAACCTGTTCTCTGCCCTTGTCTTCAGGTACTTCTGAGAGCGCTCCTTCACTTCGGCTGGGCACTGGAACCAGCTCTGGCAGTGCCCCCTCATCTCAGTGTCTTGTAGCTGGCTGCAGTCCCATGGTGGACATTGCTCTCACTGGAGAGCTGCAAATCAAACCCAGGAGGTCTCTGCAGGAGTCCATGGGGAACTATGTGGTGTGAACTCACTGGTATTGAAAAGGGGCATACCTAGCTGCATGCCAGCCCTTCAAGAGCATACATCCAGCCAAGACAAGCCCACAGTAGATGGCAGGACAGACAGGCCAATCCAGATGTGAAGCAATGCAGTGGGCAATAGCAACAGGAGGACCACCAGCAGCACAGCAGTTAGAAATGTGTCCATGTAAATCTTAAACTGCAGAGTGGCGTTACGCCTGTTCTAAACAGGATTCGTTACAGTGACCTGATCTGCTAAAGTAATTCACTAGCTTGTGTGTTAATCTGAGGCAACACACTTGTTTAGACCAGGCCCAACTCTCACGACCTGCCTGGGAGGTAGGTAGCTCTTCTAGCCATTTTACAAAGCGAGAACTGGAACAGCAAGATCAAGTGATTCTTCCAAGGTCGCACGGAATCAGAACTGGGGACAGAACCCACAAGTCCTGGCACACAGAGCTTTGGACCTGACCTTTTGCCTGGCTGTCAGGTTGTTTGCTAGCAGCCTGATGCCAAGTTATAAAAAGAGCAGGAGTCTTCAAAGCCCCGTGCTCAGAACTCAGTGACATCGTTAAGAGTCAGCGTAGGGAGTGGGACCGTGCTCGGAGATGTACTCGCACTGCAGTCCAGGGCTGGTCTGAAAGTCCCTAAAAGGCAGCCTCAGGGGAACTCCACATTTGCTGACTCTCCCCAATCACAGTGTGCTCACTTTACAAGTATCACAGTAGCACAGAGGCCTCAACTGAATCAGGGAGCCCCACTGTGTTGTGAGCAGTACCTACATCTAGCAAGAGCGGAAACTGACGCACGGAGGAAATGACTTGCCCAGTCACCCAGCAAGTCACTGGCAGAGCTGGGACTAGACCCCAGCTCCCAAGCCAATGAGCTATGCTTCCTCGTTCCTTCTTGTGCATCATCAGCTGTCAGGTGGACTAATGTCCCAAGTCCAAGTGGACTAATGTTGTCCTCTGCAGCAATAACTGGATTGAAACTTAGCAGACAATTCTGTTGATATAAGGCCAGTCAGAGTCCAGGTGGAATCAGGCTAACAGGAGTGCTAACTCAGAACTCTCTCACTAGATGACAGGAGCATACTATGAAGGGATATAGAAACAGCCACTCCACTTCAGAGGTTTGGCACAAAGGCAATATTTATATTTGCCTCACAAATTGTCCACGGGGCCTTTCATGCACCGTTGTCACTTCCATTTAACACCAATCTGTCTGATCAGATCATCCACTCTGGTGAGCGACTAATCAGAAGACCTGTCCCCAGGACAGTAAATACCAGATTAGGTGCAGCACAGCATGCTCCAAGATACGCAGCTAACGAGGTGGAGCCGGATACCGAAGACTTCCACTGGATACCACTTTCCCTGACAGTTGCAGTTTCTATTTTTGCCTTTGATCAGCTCTGCTCTACGCCACTCATCCTTTGGGAACAGGAATTTGTGCCTGGCACACACAAGTTAGTTGTGACATCTCCCCTAAACACACATGCCTCAGTCCTCGACACATCTCTAGCTATGGGTCACACAACCTCTTTCCTTCCTACCTAGAGGATTGGGACACAACCCCATTGGTGAGCTGGCAGGGGAGAGGTCACCACACAGGCCTTTGACACTATAGATTGGCATGTTTCTACAGGAGACATTCCTTTGGTCAGTTTGATACAGTGCTGTGTTACATTGTGCTTGATCCTGCCCAAATTTATCCTTGGGTCCCACCACCTTCCTCTAACACAATGACCAGCCTTCCTAGTTAAAGATCATCCAGAGATCTGTCTGCCCTCCTCCAGGGAATCGAGTAGCATAGCTTGGATGAGATTAGACCCAACACAAAACCCTCCAAGAACATAAGAGCACCCACACTAGGTCAGACCAACGGTTCATCTAGCCCAGAATCCTGCGTGACAGTGGCCAATGCCAGGTGCTTCAGAGGGAATGAATAGAACAGGTTCATTCATTTGGGCAAGTGGCTGGACGGCTTCCTCCCATGCAATGCATTTAGCAGGATTTAACAGCATTTATAGCCTCACTATCAGAACCACTCCATCTCTCTCTCTACCTCCCATCCCTGCAAGGATCTCAAAGCTCTTTGCACCCCATTCACTGAACTCCAACAGGGAGGCCAAGAACTTAGCAGGATTCATAAGAGTAACTACAACATGCAGACTGTCATTAATATTAAAAACCAGGAGCTCTGGAAGAAATCTAGCCTGCTTGCTTCGGGGTAACGTGCTTCTAATTATTGGGGTCAGGGGATAATTTTCCTGGGGGGCAGGTTATCCAACACCACTGGGTGTCTTGGCCCTGCCTCTAAAGCAGCTGGCACTGGTATTAGGTTCTGTGGGAGGGTTAGATGGGCCCCTGGTCTGATCCAGTTTGGCCAGTCCTGATTGTCATAGATAGGGGAAGCTGAGGCTAGACAAGGGAGGGTGGCTCACTCAAGGTCACACTGCAAGCAAGTGGCAGAGATACGAATTGAGAGGCTTCCCGACTCCCAGAGCTGCACCTCAGCCACACAGCCATCCTTTCCTCCCTCCTCCCCCAGTGCAATGAGACATTAAAGTCTACTTCCATCAGAGACCAGGGAGTGGGGATTTCCCATGGAAGAGCCAACAGGCTCTTTGAATAGCCCCGAGACTGAAGGCAGATCTGACCTGTGCTGAGTTGGGGTGGAGAGCGACCCAGGCAGTTAGCCCTTCATTCATGTCACAGTCCAAACCAGCTCCTGTTGACCAACTTGGCTGAGAGACTCCCTCCCTCACAGGATCGCACATCCCTTTGGGGCAGCACTGAAATGCCTGCATCTTCTCTGCCACACGAATCCAAGCTGCAGTCCAGTGGGAACGACAGACTACACACAACGGACGACTAGGCCCAATTCTGTTGTCCTTACGACTCATTCACATTAGTGCAAAGCATGAGTGAAATACCACCAGATCAGCATGGTGGCATTTTCATGGTACACACTGGTGAGAGTGACTGCACAAGCTCCCACAGGCAACAGAATCAGGCCCCACATATCTGAAGTGGGTTCTCTGGTTTTCTCTATTCAAATCAAGTAGCTGCTTTCCGGCCTATTCTCCTGCCCAGAGGCTCTGCGGGCCCAAGCCCACACCACCTGCTGCTAAAGTCCATATTCTCCCAGACTTCCTATACAACCTTGTCCACACTCAGCCGCCACCTTGTCCACACTCAGCCGCCATCTGCCTGAGATCTCCATCTGTCCAACGCAGTTAATAGCTCTGCCCTGCCTCCCATGGGAGAGGTGAGGATATAGACAATTGTGAGCACTCATGCTCTATTAACACAAGATCAGGATTTTCCCATGCGATCCTATTAGCTCCTGCTCCATCCCTAGGTAGGTCTCCTGGCTCTGATGTTCATATAATAGTTCTCACACCAACTGAGCCCAGCTGGGTTTACACCAAACACAAACATGCCAGAGTGTCACAGGCCAGCATATCTCCTCCTCACATCCCTCAGGTTCAACAAGCTGAGCTTCCCTTGTTTCTACCCAAGCTGCTCAGCTTGTGCTTCCTGTGTGCACAGCTAAAACCTGGGGGTTCCAGGTTCAGACGATCACTGGTTAGAGACCGTGAACAGAGAGATGGGGGGACAGTTACCGTCAGATGGCAAAAAACCCAACTGGTTGTTATGCGTGTGGGCCCCCTCTGCTCTTGGCAGAGATAACAAGAGCAATCCCTTTGCTCCAAACAAGCAGAAGCCCAACGGGAACATTTCTCTGGCTCTCCCAGGACGTTATCTGGGTCAGAGCTTCCCAAGGCAGGGATCAGGCCTTTGATCTTTTATAACCAAGTGCACACTAATGCTTAGCTACATCACACATCAACGTACAAAAGCCTGGCAAGTAGGGACAGAATCTAATATCCTCAAGCATCTGTGATTTAATCTCTCAAAACAAGGTGCTGTCTTGCCAGCCCCAGAGAGCGGAGTGCTATTCTTCTGCCCAAGGGAGGGATAGCAAAGGCAATGGCAGGGTTAGCCACACACCCAGGCATGTCTCAGCCAGCAGCAGTTATCTGCGCTGCGAGTAATATCCAGTGTATGGCAGTGCTTTTTGTCTGTAAATCTCAGAGCACTTTCCAAGGGAAGGCTGTACCATTAGCCCCCATTTTACAGAAGAAAAGGCTTGGGCAAGTTAATTCAGTAAGCTATGAGAGTTGGAACAGAACACAGATCTACAGAGCCCCAGGGCAGTGCTCTATCCACTAGACAACACTGCTTCCCAGAAGGGTCCTCAGCTCACTCTGGTAGTCACTCACTCTGATCAGGATGGCAGAGCCTAAATGCAAATAGAATCCACACATGCTGTATGGATCATCTGTTTTCCTGGGAGTCACTGGGTCTGGATACCTGTCTGCTAGAACTGATCGAGACCCATCACACTTGTTTCACACAGGCTGTTGAGCAGCCATAAGATGGCAAACAGATGTTCCGCCCATGCTGGATTCAAACCAAGGCTCCAAATCCCTGATGCTGATCATTCCAGCCCCTCCAGATAAACATGTTTACAGCTTCACTTGAGCATGCTAAGTCCTCAGAGGGAGCAAAGTCCCAGTTAAAATAAAACACCAAACAAAAAACAGGATCACTGAAGATTAAGTTGGAATTTCCTGGCATTTCACTAAAGCCACTCACTCTGTCCTCAGCTCCCCTTTGCTGTGAAAGGACCAGACGGAGCCTATTAATGACACAAGACTTGGCTTAAGGAAGTCAAGGCTGCATCTAAAACTGCAGTGCTAATCCTAGGTATCTCTTCCACTTCCCACAGACGTCTCAAGTGGGCAGCAGTTATGAATGGACAGAACCTCTGACATCTGTCTAAATATCAGCTGGGTGGCAGCACAGACTGCTATAGTTGAAGGGACCCTGTCTGTTCACCAGTCATATTGGCCTGAATCCTGCCCATCTGAATGTGAGTCAGGGGACACAAGTCTCTTTTAAAGACTTAAGTGGGATTGTAATGCTCCAAAATTGGCAGGGAGGGAAGTGAGAAGAGATTCAGGACAGGTACGGGACCCAAAATAACCTTTTAAAAAACTTATTTAAATTTGGTCTAATCAATTTAAACACTCCTTTTGCACTGCATCCTGCAGACGCCTAGGCACATGATCCAGTCACTTTAGGGGAAAAAAAAAAGGTCCATTGTTTAAAACACTAGGCTGGGATTGGGACAGCCAGTTTCAATTCCCTGCCTTGCCAAAGACTTCCTGTGTGACCTTGGATAAGTTCCTTAGCTGCTTTGTGCCTCATTTCCCCCATTGTACAGATGGGGAAGATTCCCCTAGGGCAGCAGGGCAGGGCTTTCTGGGGATAAATACATTCAAGACTGAGGTGCTTTGAGAGCTGATGAGAAGTGCTATGTAACAAGTTATTAGTTCATGCAAAGTGCACTGACCCTTTATCTTGACAGAGCAGAGTGGCTGAATGGGGCTGTTGAGTTCTGCCACACAGGTCTGTATATTTGTACTGGGAACAGTTTTAATGATGGCTTTTTTTAAAAGATAAATCCTTCTTATGTTGGATTAGTGTCTTTCATAAAAGCCACAGGGTAGATCCCAGCTGCTGCAAAGACATTGTTTTCACAGCCAGCCACCCTGAACCTATTTACAAATTTTCAAGCAAAGTTTGGACAATCACAGCAGTTTATATTAGTTTAAGCTACCAAACCTATGGCACCTCTGGAGTATACCTAGTGTCAGCCAGCTGCAGTATTAATTTACACACAGCACAGTACCACTCAGCCTGTGCTTGGAGAGCCTTAAAAAAAAAAATTAAGGCCAACTTGACCTGAGTTGTAAAGCAAGTCAGTGCAGAGCAGGGAATAAAACCCAAGACTCCAACATCTACTCTCCTCCCACTCTGGCAGTGAACTGGAGAGAGAGTCAAAGCAATCAAAGCCCATTAAGTAACAGATGCATCAGTGATGATCCCTTTCTCTAGATCAGGGGTCGGCAACCTTTACTATCAAAAGAGCCGCATGCGGCTCCGGAGCTGCGGCTTACCAACCCCTGCTCTAGATGGTGTGCGATTTTTCATCTCAGGATTTGTTTTGCCCAGAAGCTTTGGGTTAAAGTAGACCACTCTGGCCCATATCAAACAGGTACCATGCTGGGTAAGGAGGAAAGTGACCCTTACAAGTAGCATCTGGGTAAAGCAAAAGACAATTGGAAATAAGGGTGCCTCCTTTGTTGCTCTACACAACCTAGCTAGAAGCTAGTCTAGAACAGCTCCCTGTTGTGGGCACTCTATTCCAAAGCAGATACTCTGCTTTCTTAACCTGGCAGATGCAGTATGGGAGCGAGCACTGAGATCTGGTTTGCCTCTGATACTCCACAGTGGCACTTCTGTTAATCTTTGCCCCTAGAGAGTACCTGAGGCAGTAAGAGCCCAGCTGGGCTCTTTAAAGTCTCCTTAGGTTGTGGAGCCAATTGTTCGTCACTCTGGCTTTTTAGTGAAAAAAAAATGTTGTTTGACCTCCAATCAGCAAGTTTAAGACAGACCACGACACCAGTTAATCATTTTTCTGCTGACCTTGGTAATGGCTCCAAATGGGGCTGTTATTTAGAGAAGGGATAATTACAGAGTTAGTGATCATAGCGGCCCCTCTGGCCTGAGCAGGTGACCAACATCCACTGCCTGATAGGGGCATTTCTATTAGAAGGAGAAATAGATGAGTCAGTGTTCTTGGTGTTACCTTGTTTATTCAGCATCCAGAGTCTTGTTTCCCCAAACACCATAGAAACTTCAGGCAGTTTCCTTGCTCAGAAATTCCTAAGGCTGCCACTCCTGCACACTCCATGCCCAAGGTCTCTCTGGGGGTCCTGCTCACAGTTCCTTGTTCCGGCTCTCTGCCGCCAACACAAACTTCTAGCCTCTTCATTGGCAACTCCTTAGTCCACACAACCTAGTCTGACCTGCCACACAGTCTCGTGCCTTTGGTGTTGGCCCACGTCAGTGGCTCTTTTTACTACACAGAGCAACATAATTGCTTCTATTGCGAGTTTGCAGTGGCCTTCATTTTTAACCATGGGAGAAATCACCTTATCCATCCTGCTATAAAATCCTAGTGGTGACAAGCTGTCATTTTACTGCAAAGTAAACAAAGTGAGATCAATCCTGGGAGGAGGGAAGAGATAGTTGGGTGAGGTCTGTACTTCCTTGTATTCAAGTGATAGGGCTTTGTCCCCACATAGTTTTCCTGCTGCAAACAAAACAAAAAAGACTCGCCCACAAACATTTTTTGCACTGAAGATGTAGCCCAAGTTGTTAAAGACACCTATTACTCTTTAAATCACAACATACTTTAATCTGAATTAGCTTTCAAGTATAGACATGCTCTAGGTCGGAGTCCTGGGCACACTCCCTGGCTTTAGCAGGGGATGTGATTGTCTTTGGAGCCAGCCACACCTGCTGGCACCTTTCAGCAAAGTATCGATAGAGAGGCTACAATTTTGCTGAGTTGGAAGCAGGCATTCATTGCACTTGAGCTCAGACAAAGGCAATAATCGTCCATTAGTAATAGGCAGCTACAGAGATTTCTCCTCTTTTGTAAGACGTTCGCATCCTGACCCCGACTAAGGCCACAGCTATACCACCACTTACACCAGAAAGATGCATATCGCTCTGGGGTGGGGGGGCGCAGACGACACGACACATGACTATGGCACCCTCCTGAGCAACTCACCGACACAGACATGAGCTTGTGTGCACAGCACCATGTGGGCGAGTTCATGCCATTCACGGGGTGGTGTTTTTATGCAGATAGGAGTGTGCTCTGCCATTGACATGCAGCAATGGCACAGCTGTATTGGTGCAGCTGCAGCGCTGGCCTAAGCCAGCAACTAAAGCACAATTATCTTTGTTCTCTTAACTTTCGCCAGGGAGAGTTAAATCCATTGACAAAAATACATGAAACAACCCAAACATGAAACGGACATTTTGGCTGCTATTTCTGATTTTACAACACATTCGTTCAGATGGGTTAAGGAGCCCTCTCACCATTCCACCCTACTACTCTAGTTGTGCTCCCCAATCACATTCAAGAGCACTCCTGCCTGAAACTTGTGGAGTCAGGGGTAGATCAGATCCAGCAGCAATAGACCACAGACCTCTTGTGCTGCCTCTGGGGTAGACTGCCTCACAAGAACGGCCATACCGGCTCAGACTAAAGGTCCATATAGCCCAGTATCCGGTGTTTCAACAGTGGCCAATGCCAGGTACTTCAGAGGGAATGAACAGAATAGGTAATCACCAAGTGAGCCATCCCCTGTCGCCTATTCCGAGCCTCTGGCAAACAGCAATCCCTGCCTATCCTCGCTAATAGCCACTGATGGCCCTATCCTCCAGGAACTTATCTAGTTCTTTTTTGAACCCCATTATAGTCTTGGCCTTCACAACATTCTCTGGCAAGAAGTCCCACAGGTTGACTGTGCGTTGGGTGAAGAAATACTTCCTTTTGTTCATTTTAAGTCTGCTGCCTATTCAACTAGGGGTCACCAAACGAAATTGTGTGTTGGGAGGCGTAAACACTTATTTACTTTCTCCAGACGTCATGATTTTATAGATCTCTAACATATCCCCCCTGTAGCTGTCTCTTTTGCAAGCTGCAAAGTCTCACTCTTATTAATCTCTCCTCATATGGAAGCTGTTCCATACCCCTAATGATTGTTTCCTTTTTCTGTACCTTTTCCAATTCCAGTACATCTTTTTGAGATGGGGTGACCAGATCTGCAGGCAGTATACAAGATGTAGCCATACAACGGATTTATAAAGAGGCAATACGATATTTTTGCCCTATTATCTGTCCCTTGACTAATGATTCCTAAAATTTTGTTAGCTTTTTTGATTGCTGCTGCACACTGAACAGATGTTTTCAGAGAACTATCCACAGTGACTCCAAGATCTCTTTCTTGAGTGGAAACAGCTAATTGAGACCCCATCATTTTAAATGTATAGTTGGGATTTTTCCAATGTGCATTACTTTGCATTTATCAACATTGAATTTTATCTGCCATTCTGTTGCCCAGTCACCCAGTTTTGTGAGATCCCTTTGTAACTCCTCACAGTCAGCTTTGGACTTCACCAAGTTGAGTAGTTTTATACCATCTGCAAATTTTGCCACCTCTCTGTTTACCCCTTTTTCCAGATCATTTATGAATATGATGAACAGCACTGGTCCCGTTACAGACCCCTGAGGGGCACCACTATTTACCTCTCTCCATTCTGAAAATTGATTATTTCTACCCTTTGTTTCCTATTTTTTAAACCAGTTACTGATCCAGGAGAGGATCTTCCCTCTTATCCAATGGACTGTTATTTTGCTTAAGTGCTGAAAATCTAAGTACACTATATCCACTGGATCACCCGTGTATACATACTTGTTGACCCCCTCAAAAAATTCTAGTAGACTGGCGAGGCATGATTTCCCTTTATAAAAACTCCAACAAATAATATTCATCCATGTCTCTGACTGTTCTTTACTATAGTTTCTACCAGTTTGCCTGGTACTGAAGTTAGACTTACCAGCCTTTAATTGCCAGGACCACCTCTGAAGCCTTTTTTTAAAAATTGACATCACATTAGCTATCCTCTAGTCATCTGATACAGAAGTGGATTTAAATGATGTGTTACAGACCACAGTTAGAAATTCTGCAATTTCACATTTGAGTTCCTTCAGAACTCTTGGATGGAAACTATCTGGTCCTGGTGAATTATTACTGTTTAAATGTATCAATTTCTTCCAAAATCTCCTCTATTGACATCAGTATGCGACAGTTCCTAGATGTGCCATGAGTATCAACTCCTCCCCAGCACTACACATAAGTCTATCTAGATGTCTCGAGAGATCTGCAGCCTTTGCACCCGACAGGCAAGTCACCATGTGGTTCTCCCTGTCATCACAAACCCAGTTATTTATGTTTCGAATGACTGAGTTCCTCATTACTATTACCTGTCTCTCCCTAATAACTGGTGTTCCCTCCCCCAGAGAGATATCCTCAGTGCGAGAGGACACCCTGACATCCGGAAGGAGGATCTCAACTATGGGACCGCTTCCCTCCGCTACAGTTTGTTCTCTTTCCCTGAGACCTTCATTCTCCTCCACAGCACAGAGGCTGTCATAAGGGGGTGGGACCGTTCTACTGTGTCCCAGAATGTCTCATCTATGTACTTCTGTCTCCTTTGGCTCCTCCAGTTCAGCCATGCTGGTCTCCAAAGCCCATATGCAGTCTGAAAGCCTGGAGCTCCTTCCACTGAATGCACACACATGCCATGCATCCACAGGGCAGGTAATCATACATTCTGGAATCAGTGCAATAAACTGGATAGCCCCTCCTCTGTTGCTGGACTTCCCTCTGCATTCTTTTTACTCCTGCAGCTCTTTCATTGTGTGTTTTTTATTGGAGGAGAGAGCGTTTATTGTCTGTGATTTACAGAATGTTAATGAAATGTATCTGCCTCCCCCTGCCCACTAAACTCTCACAAAACCCTGGTTCTCCCTGAGTAACTCCACCCCTGGGTAAAGGTTGGTGTGTGCTAAAGGGCTTGGGGATCAATTCCTAATTAAGGAGCACTCACAGCCTTGCTTAGCAGACCTCTAGGATAATCAGACAGTCCCACACACAGACCACACGATACGTTTCAGTCAAGCAGCAAGCACAACACAAACTCTCACACCAGACAAACTCTCCTCAAGGGTCACACAGCTCCTCGTCCTTCACCTGAAGAACTGCCTCGCAAAACTCCCATTCGCTAGCTCCAAAGAACGGTTTCGTAGCTTTAAGACTGTACATCCTCCTTCTGACTCCAGACACCTGAAGAGCTATTTTTAGACTTGAGGCAGACAGTTTCGTTTTAGAAGTTAACCTTGGCGTGACAGTTCAAACCTCTGCTTAACCACGCCGCTGCCGCCACCCCCCCAGCCTCCACATGGCCAGTGCTAGAACGCCTTCCCGCAGCTGTGCTCCAGTCTCAGCCACACCCATGCAGCAGTTGGTCTGCCTGGCAGCAAACTCAACACCCAGCCAACATTGCATCAGACAGGACTCCACCTACATCACGTCTCCCCTCCACCCCCCAAAGACTGGACCAGTGGTGACTTCTTCTGTTTGGTTTGGTCCCGGACAAAACCAGGGCATCCAAAACAAGCTACATTTTCATTCCACTGAGGCAAGGGAGTTTCAACATAAGACACTGGCTAATGTGGAAGCAAGCCAGTGGCAGAGCAGTGTGTCTCAGCCGGTGAGCCCCTGGCAAGAGAAGGCTGTTCATTAGCTAGCTTGCCAGCCCCAAGCCATGTAAAAAGCCCATGAAGAACACAGACTGGAATTTATATTTCCTGCACAACAACTGTTCAATTGTCAGTTCTTGTGACTCATTCCACATGATTCATGCATAAGACGTTCAGCTTTGTAAGGTAGAGGAGAAATTCTGACTTGTCTGCTTCACTGAGTGTAGGAGACAGGCTGTTAGGGACACAGCAGCACCTCAGCCATGATGATCAGAGATGAGCCATTGCATGCTAAGACAACAAGAACTGAGAGCAATTTGGGGCAGGTGTCCAGAATACAGCTACCTCGTTATCCAGCCAACAGGCATTACCTTTGTAAGTGTGGGGCTAGGACACATCATCTAGGCAGGGATTTTTGGTTTTGGTTGATGGCAAACTCCTGCAACAAGAAATTTCTGTTCATCCATCAAGACAGGAGCAGGGACACAAACCGTGCATCTCATTTAAGCACATAGACGTAAATGAAGCTTAGGAGCTTGCTGCTATTGCAAAGCTTGGGTGTGTTTCATCCTGAGTGCTGGCCATGGAGTCCCAAAGAGCAGAGATACTGCACTGGGCAAGACAGACAATGGACAGTGCTAGTGTTGTGTCCATCCTCCCCCATGCCTGCCATGGCATCACCTCTCTGGCAAAGGCAAGGAACAGCCTGCTGCTACAGTAGGGCTCCTTATTGATGGAGAGAGCCAGCTCCTTCACCCTCTGTGCCCGAACACCAATCCAGGCATGCAGCTCAACCAATCCCAATTCCCACTTGATAAATTTACCAGCTCAGTGTGGTAGTCACTTCAGATTTCAAACCAATCCTTTCCACACAGAGCCTTTGCATTCATCCGTTGTGGGAGGACGAATCACCCCAGATCACAAGTCAGCTCCCTGTGGCATGAAGTTTGTATGAGAGATGCTACAGGTCTTGGAAGGCTGGTCTTTGTGGTTAAGGCAAAGGATTGAGTCACGAGACCTCGGTTCTAATCCCCTCGCTGCTACAGCCTGCATGACGGTGGACAAGTCACAACACAGAGATAATGCATACCTCACATTCCTCGCTCCACCCAGACAGGGACCTAGTTATCCCACCTCCCTTGTTTTCAGCATAGAAACAAAGAACTTTTGGCTGTTCCAGAGTGCAGTCAGCTTTGCCTACACTGCCTCTACCTGAACCCTTGGGGTTCTCAAACTGGGAGTCATGAGCTGTCGTCCCCACACAAGCTGGTAGGGGGACTTCGCATGAGGGGTCAGCACTTTGAGGGGGTCATCATAGTCGGAAATGTTTTCCAGGGCAGTCCCAGCAAAAATAGTTTAAGAACCCCTGGTGTAGGATAATGCAATACTTATTCAGCAGCAAGTTACAGACTTTGTGATAACACTTCTCTTCCACGTGGGCTTCTCATCCCCTGTAATCTTCCAAGAAGAGACTTGAATTCAACCACCACACACTGACTCAGCAGATTCAAGGGGAGGCTCTCCCCAGATCAAGGCAACTGCTATCATAAATAAGACTCTCCCTACCAGACTTTTTGTTAAAAGCTGAGGAGGAAAAAACAACCTGGTCACCTTCCCTTTCTCATGATGGCAGGCTGCTACATAGCAGCCTGCAACCAGATCAGGAATGTCTACTGCACATGTATCACGTTTACTGCAAATGAGATTTTTGGATAGAGCAAAGCCCTGGTAGAGCATCAGCATCTGACAGAGCCTTGAGGGAGGTCTCCCTTTCTTACTTTGGCAACAACTTGTAGTTTACCATGCCTATTAAATATTAATGAATTAACAGCCTAGGGACCAGGCAGCCTTTCCATAAATTCACACTCCCATTAGAGAGAAATGTCTGTAACAGACATGAAGTTTATAACAGACAGGAAATGCAATATGCAGGCAACATTGAGTCAGAAGTGTTAGGAGACTAACACATTCCTCTGGTCTCCTATTGCAGTGTTTCTCAACTACCGGCACTGGTCCCTGAGATCCTCCCTGAAACAATTTAGGAAGGCAGTAAGCCAGTCTCTGGCATCATAAAAGGTTGAGAAACACTTTCCCATTGGGCTTACCACCATTCTTGACATACTACATTGCTTAGAGTACCACTCAGGACTTTACAAGCTCCCCTTGGTGTCCAGCAGACAGGACCCAAGCAGCAAAATGACTTTCCACAGCAGGCATTTAACAAGCATTCTGCAAGGAGAAAGGATAGAATTGTGACCAGGACACAGGACTGGAAGTCAGGGAACCCAGGTTCCATGCCCAGCTCTGCCATAAACTCACTTGGAGACTTGCCCAAGATGCCTATACTGTACCCAGTTTTCCTAACTGTACTGGCCAAGAAGCTGGAGACTAAAGTCATTCTTTGTAAGAGTACTTTGGGATCCCCAGCTAGGAGAGGGGGGAACGCTACAGGTGGCAAATCCTGTTCGCCACCAACATTTCTGAGTATCTTTCACCCCAGCATGCTACAAACTGAAGAGACCCCTCTCAACCAAATCAGACTCTCAAAGGACCCACAGAGCTTTAGTTACCCGTGATGGATGGAGTTTGACAGTGGAACAAAGTTAGCAGAAAGCCTCTAAGATTACTCCACAGTGCGGTTTTAGACTGTTTCCTTGGTGCAGGTTTTATCCTGTTTCTCAAGGTCAGACCCCCAAACTGGAGCTTTAATGTCGCCATTAAATGCGGGGTGAGTGCGTATAAACAACAGCCTGTCTGTTCAGGAGGGCAGGAAACGAAGTGGACGGACTCTGCCGGCTGCAATGCCGGGGAGACCAGGTAATCTATCCCGAGGACACAGTGAAGCCAGAGCAGGGTAGCTTTAGATCTCCCCGAGCCAGCCATCAGCCTGACGGGCGTAAAAGCGAGGATGGGCAGGGTTCCCCTCTACCACCGCGGGGCCAGCTGCGGCCGGAGCCCCGAGCCGTGCGGTGCGATGGAGCGGGGCTCGGGGAAGGGAGGCAGCCCCGTCCACGTGCGGGCCACTCGGCTGGCAGCGGCTGAGCCGGGCCGGAGCCAGCGTGGCCAGCCGGGCCCGGGGTCCCGCCCAGATCCGGGAAGGACCAGCGACGACACGTGTTTCCCCGCCGGC
>ML675698.1:3134538-3208356 GCA_007922155.1 Mesoclemmys tuberculata | reverse complement strand
CGACTGCCGCCTCCCACCCAACAGTGCCTCCCACCTGCCAGCACCTTTCTCCCAGCCACCAAGTTACTCCCACCAGCCACCCAACTGTTACTCCCAACTGCCATCTTCCATCTCCCACCCACGCAATTGCCACCTCCCAGCCGCTCAAGTTATTCCCAGTTGCCACCACCCAGCTCCCACCCACTGAACTGCCACCTTCTAGCGCCCCGACAGTTTCTCCCAGATGCAGTCACTCAGCCTCCAGCTCCTACTCAACTGTTGCCCCCAAACTCCGCTTCCCAACTCCCGTACCCAGCTTCCCGCTCCCAGCTCTCAGGTGGCCTTCTGATTTTAATTCGCAGTCTTTCCTGCTGCTCCAGGGCATCACCCTAAGCACCGGCTTGGGGCATGAGTAGCAGTACCTATGAGAAGGACATATCGCTTTCTCGGGTTGCCACCTCTGAGGTACAAGAAAACAAGACATCTGGGATGATCCTGAGCCCTTAAAACTGGACAGCTGGCAGTGTGTACTGTGCAGATTTCCTCAACTACAGCTACCTCAACAAAGGGGCAATGCTGGGAAAAGCTGGGCAGGTGGCAACCCCGGCCCCAAACCTAACCCCCTGGTTACTCAGTGAAGATGAGAGAAGGAGAGGAAAAGGGCACTAAGGAGGGAGTGGATGGGCAGACAGTGGACTGGAAGAGAAGGAACAAGTATAAGCACAGGGATGAGGAGAAGGAATGGAAATTAAAGGAGAAGAGGAGGATGGAGAGGGTGCCTCACGGCTGTGAACAGAGAGGGCCTTGATGGATCTAACCCAGACCTGCAACCCAGCCTCAGGCAGGAGAATTGACAGTAACAAGCAAAAGTGAAGGAAAATGGGGAAAATGTAGGCAATATTTCCAGATATATTTTCCCTGTGTAAGACTCATCACTGCATTCCCTGTTCTCTGCATCAGCTACACTACCAACCTTCAGCTTACGTAAATTGGCATAGTTCCACAGAAGTCAACAGAGCACCACCAATATACAGCAACTGAGGAGCCAGCTGATAGTCACACTCTCAGCAAATTCTGCTTCCTTCCCTCTGGCACGTTCCTGGGCTAACTGCCTCTCTGACCCCTCCTGGTCTTTCTGAGTGCACTTCTTCCAGGTCTCATGGCCAGAGTCGTCAGCTCTTTCAGGATGGAATGACGCAGTCCACTGGTACTAACCTTGACTACCTCAGCAGATTCAGTTTAGACTTAGCACCTACAGTCCACTTCCCTCTGGGAG
This sequence comes from Mesoclemmys tuberculata, assembly GCA_007922155.1. NCBI lineage: Eukaryota > Metazoa > Chordata > Testudines > Chelidae > Mesoclemmys > Mesoclemmys tuberculata. The sequence goes on along the minus strand of ML675698.1, from coordinate 3,207,101 downwards.
TGATGACCAACAATATCCAATGACCACAAACAGTCTTTTTAAAGCAAAGTATTGTTTATTTTGAATTAAAACATTTCAGAGAAAAAGATCTTAAAATTATATAAGACTTAATGCATGTCTAGCTTACGAAATGTCAATCCACCTTCCACCTGGAGATCCTGGTAAATGTAAGATGCTTACAAATATCCCAGGACCTTTGGGAACTGGGTGACAGTCTTTTCCCTCAAATCACAAACCAGCTCACTCTGTCTGCTTCAGGGAGAGTGTCTTTGAATCTTGCTCAGTCTTTTGATCACCTCTCTTTCCCAGAGTCCAAGTCTCTGTGAAACTGTTTATAGCTCTATTAGTGCCTAGCATTGGCCACACAAGTCATCTAACTTCGTTGGAGGAAGGATGCCGGATCCTCAAAGTTGATAGCTTTCCTCATTGTCTTTCAAGTGTGTGCTGAGATGTTCTTGTCTAGGAGCCATTGTCTTCTTGGCAACAGTCCCCAGTGACATGAAGCAGCACAGGCATATAAATATCTCCGATCCTTCATTTTCGGATTTTACTCTATTTCTCTGAAAAATTCCTGCAGTCAGGAAAATCCAGTATTTGGATTTTACCAATTTTAACCTGATTTTTGCTAGTCCTAGAACTCCCCAGACCCAGTTCCAGCTCCCTGCTCACAGAGTCCTCACTGGACGGCACAGAGTACTTGCAAAGAGGACATTAACTGCCCCTCCTGACCCAGGGCCCTTCATGGCATTGTCCACTTCCCCGGCGGTGGTAGAGCGAGACAGGCAGGAAGCCAGGTCCTGGCAGCAGAGACTACTGGACTGTTGCAGCAATAGGCCCATAGGGAACAGAAGGCTTCACTTGTGAGTACTGTCCCTATAGCTGGGCTCTACAGTGTAGCCCTGTCTGCTTCCCTTTCCTGACTCAGGTCCTCCAGCGAGGCCCCATCTGCTTCCTTTGCTACATTGTGAGAACCAGGCACCCCCCGTCCCTCTTCCCTTCCCTTCATTTTTGGTTTTTACTGATTTTCCCCCTCTTTTACATTTTGGATAAATTCCCAGGAAACATTAAACAAAATAAAAACTGAAAACTAAAGGCTTTATCTCATTAACCCAATATAATTATACCCGGTCTCAATGACTAGGTCGCATGCAGCATGAATATTATTACTAGTAGCTGAAGATGTGGGCTGTCACATGAGGTGTGCTAGTTGGGTTGTTGTGTGAGTGGTTCAGAAGAACAGTGGAAGTTGGGCCAAGTAACCCCCCAGCAGTGTGGTCTCCCTCATACAACCAATTAAACTGTTACATACAAATTAGCTGTAAGAGCGGTGATTGGTTGAGTTACCTTTGCTATTACAGTGGTCTGGATTCTTGGCATGGCATTGATACATGCCTTGCTGTTGCACGTGTGTAATTCATAAGGTCAAAATGGCTGAGAACTTAAACATTGAATGATAACAAACCACAAATCCCAGTCATGATTGAACCACAGGTGATATTCTAAACAAAAAGGGCTCTCATTCATGCTTGTAGCTGTTTCCATCACTTCACACAGACACTCTAGGCTTCAGAGTGACAGACAGAGCAACAATCCTGGAATTTTATTATATAGATTACGTGGCAGCTCCATGTCTGCCACACCCTCTTCATCCTTTTCCCCCATTTCATCCTGAGTGAGCTAAAAAGGCTAATGTCTCCCTATTGCTTCTTAATAGGGCTTTGCTGTTGCCCCCATTAGGGCATAAGCTGCCTCTATCCCTGCTCATACATGCATGCTTTTATTTACATAATTTCAACAGCTGTACTTAAAGCTCCTATGCTTCCAAAATTGCCTGTACTGACTCATTTGGAAGGGTATGGTTTGGCTGGGGCAGAAGAATACATTTTTCAGATGCCGTCCGTTTCCTCGACACTTAATCTTTGTGCACAAATTGCTTTATCCTCCCCTGACACGCACACCTGGAAATGCAGGCAAATACTGTTTTACGGCCGTCTCTCCAAGCCCGAACCTGAAATTCAGTTTCCACCCCCAGTCACTGTTTTATTGATTGTGGAACCAACACACATACCCATTTTGACCATCAGCAGTAGAAAATTCACCTTGCTGGAGGTTATTTGAATTTTCGTAAGAGCTGTGCTGAGTGGATAGGACCATGGAACAGTCTGTGCATTCTAGCCCAACTCCAGAGTCTAGACAGAGAGAAATGGGTTTGCTGCAGAGACTAGTGCAAATTCAGCCCTGATGTCCAGGAAAGTTGCACGTGCTATCACCAGAGCTGAATCTGGTGCCATGACTCATTGCTCAAGCCAAAGAACATATCCAATGATTGGTTTACAGATTCCATCCCCTCCCTTGCCCTTTTGCAACACTGGGTATGTCCACATGCCAAAAGCTGTGCAGACATTAGCCTACCCATCTTAGCTAGATTCAAACAGATTTTGCTGTGTGGAGCCACCCTTAGTCACTCTTCAGTTCAATTCATGAACATGGAACCCTTCCGCTAGGTATTGTTGGCAGTAAAAAGGGCAGGTTCAATTTTCCATTAGTTCCTTCTAAAAACTTAAATAACATCAGGTAAAGCCCACACCCAGAAATGTGGGAAACATATATACCATCCAGGGCGCCTGGGTAGGCACCACTTCTCCACTCATTAGCACTGTGTCCAGGGGTTTAAAAGAAAGAACTTTATTTGGGGGAGAGGGAGGGGCCAGAACAGAATAAACTAGGGAAAGGCAGCAATGAATAAATTAACAAACTCTCTGAGATAAGACTCCCACTAGCCCAGCATGTTTTAAGAGTAACTTCCAACCTCAGTCCTCCTCTCGCAGTTGTGAGCCGCTAATGTATTCTAGCATCTTCCCTCCTCTCCACTCACAGTTTGCTGTCCTGGGTTGGTGTATTGTAAGGATTCTGGCAGATCAGTGCTGCTCTGACACTTGACCATCTGCAGTTATTTCAGCTTTGATTGCTGGATAGAGAGGCCTGCAGCTAAGGCCCCGTCTACACTTACCTGGACATTCGGCAGCAGTTGACGGGAGTTACGCAAGCTATGCAGAGTAGCTTGCGTAACTCCCGTTGACTTCATAACTCCTCTTTTATGTGACGTACTCACTGTGCTGCGCCAACGGGAAATGTGTTCCTGTCAACACAGCGCTACGCCACTTGATGAGGTGGTTTTAATGCGCCGACTTCTGGATCAATTGAGCGGGTCTTCTCTGACCGCTCAATCGATCCAGATAGATTGATCTGACGGCAGTGAATTTGTCGCCATCGTTGAAGACATACCCAGTCTCTTTCCCTCAGGTAAGCTGCTGCTCTCTGCAGGTTCTATCTGGGCAGCTCTGCACCAGCCACTGCCCCCAAGGCACGCCAGTTCTGCGCCATCCCTCACCTCAATGCCATCTCTGCTCTGTGTTGTCTGTTGCCTCCAAACTGTCTCAGTTTAGCTCTTTAAAGAAGAATCATTTGTGTCCGGGAGTCTTAACTAAGTCTTTACCACCAGAAAGACCATGGCAGCAGCAGATAAAAACCTCTTCTTAGCCTTGCCCAGGCTCCCCAATGCCACTATGCCTGACTGCAGCTTTCTTTCAGGGTCTTCAGTGCTTACAAACACTGTATTGGCTTGATGTGTTATTCAACCGTTGCCAAAGTGCAAAAGGACCAAAACATCAGGTTTCTCTCAGAGGTGGATACAGCGCATCAAGTACTCATTGAGGGCTGGTCTATACTTACCTCCGAGATTCGGCGGCAGTCGACGGGAGATACACAAGTGATGTAAAAAACTTGTGTAACTCATGTTGACTCCACTGCTTCCGTTCTGCGCAGCGTCCATACTGTGCTGTGCCACTTTCGGAGGTGGTTTTCGTAGGTCGATTTCTGGATCGACTGAGCAGGTCTTTACTTACCGCTCAGTCAATCCAGAGAAATCAACCTGATGGTGGCGAATTTGCTGCCATCAGTATAGACCTAGCCTGAGATTGTTTTTCCTTCTGCCTGCAGGCTCCAACAGCCCTCCGCAGACCAATGCAAGGAACTCCCCTCCTCACTGCATTAGTACAAACTGCTATTGGCAGTTTTTATAATTAAAGAGTTCTCCAGATGAGGGAGAGGAGGAAAACATCCCAAACAATATTGTCCTGTGCGATGAAATTGTTTCTCCATTTTAGGCACTATACAATTTCACCCTGTTTCCCTCAGGAAAGGTGATGTGAGATATGAGAGGATATAGAGGAACTAAATTGGTTCTGGGGATAGCAAGCAACAGAGCCTTTCAGCTCTAGCCCAAGGGCTCAAATCTAGCCCCAAACCCTTTTGAAATTAAGAGTTTGAAAAAACAAACCTTTCATTTCCAGTTTTGAGTGTTTTTTTAATGCGTCCCTTTAATACACAGCTTCCCTCATCAAGCTTTAACAAACCTGTTGGTTTTGTGATGTAGAGGAGCAAAGCAGATGTGTTATTAGCCCCAGTGAAGAGCAACTGATAGGGAGTTTTGTCTGGTTTTGTCTAAACTTAAAATGTACAATGGCACAGCTGTATCGGTACAGTTGTGCTGCTGTAAGCGCGCTTGTGTAGCTGAGTTATATCAATGGGAGAGAGCTCTCCTGCTGACATAATAAACCACCTAAACAAGCGGCAGTAGCTACATAGCACTGTCCACACAAGCACTTATGCAAGCAAAATTTATGTCACTCATAGGGGGTGTTTTTTTGCACACCCCTGAGCAACAAAGGTTTTGCCGACATAGTTCTAGTGTAGACAAGGCCTGAGAGTCAGGACATCTGGGGCTAGCTTCTTGGTCCGTCCCTGCATTTGGGGGTGGGGGAAAATCACCTTTCCACTCCTCATATTTTGGAGCCATGAACGGCCCTGCCCAGCCTCAGGGCTGCTCTGACTTACACTCTGCTTCCTATGACCTTCTATGGGCCCTGGGAAGCAGAGAACAGCCATAGCAGTGTGCTCTGACCCTGCTCCAAATCCATCTCCCGGGGGCTTTGTGGAGCAGAGAATAACGATAGCACACTGTGCTTTACCCAGACCTCTACTCCACCCCCTGTGCGGGCTGGGGAGCAGAGAATAGCTACAGTACAGTGTGCTCTTGCCACACACACAAACTTCATTCACCAGGGGCTGGGAGCAGGATCAAGGCAGCTCCCTTATGCTAGCTGTATGCCAGCCCGTGGGCTGTTTCTGCTCAATTAAAGGCCAGAGCAGGATAAAAGAGTCTTAGCATAAGCAAGAATCCATTTCTGACTCTGCCACTGATTCACTGTATGACTCTGGCAATTCAGTTCTTGCACATTGCCCATGGTAAAATGGGAAGGTTGTGAGGCTTAACTCACCCATATCTGTAAAGCTCTCTGAAATCCTTGAATGGCAGACACAAAGGAAAGTGCTCTATTTTATTAAATTATTCATGACATCACTGCTCATTGTAAAGACAGATTACAACTCAATCAAGATTAGACTGTGGAACTCACTGCCACAGGAAGCCATTAAAGCCAAGAATTCAGCATGATTCAAATACAGATTGGACATTTATGTGGATATCAAGAACATTCAGAGTTATCATAATTAATTATAACAAAAACATTGGAAGGGATATAAACCTCATGCTTCAGGGCTTAAGCCAATCTCTAAGTATTAGGTATAGAATGAGACCTAATGGGGGGACCAGAAAACCCCAAATCTGCTACTGAGGGGGGTCTTCTATCTTCCTCTGTCACATCATTGGGCTCAACACAGGAGTAGCTGAGTGAAACTTAAGGGGTTGTGCTATACAGGAGGCCAGACTACATGGTCCGTTGGTCTCTTCTAGCCTTAAACTCTATGAATCTGGCACTGGCCACTGTCAGAGACAGAATACTGGGCTAGAAAGACCTCAGGTCTGATCCAGTCTGGCAATCCCTACATTCCTAGAATATCCAGGATCACAAGATGGGATATGGTAGGTCATCCCTGAACCTGAACCTACCTACCGCAAAATAGCCTTAGAACCCTAAACTGTTACTGTTCCCGGTGAAGAACCTGTAAAGGAGGACAAATCTGACCAATTGCAACTGGCGAACTAGTTCAACAAGCAAGTCTTGCTCATCTACACAGAAAGGTAACACCACATGCAGAGATTAGGCTTGTATGCATTTATTTTTGCTAAGACTAAATATACAAATAGCACAAGTTGGGTGTGGTTGCTGTGTCTCTTGACAAGTAGCTAAAGTGGCCACAATGACATGGATTGTGGGCACTGCCTTCCCAACACTATTCCTCTGAGTTGTCTCATGTCTTTTTTAACACTTTCCATTGCTGGTGCCTTAACACTCACTGGGTTGGTGTTCCATTAAAATAGCCTCATCTCAAGATGGGTGTGCGCTGCACAGTTCTTCCAGACTGTAAGGGCAAATCTATACTACAAAACTGAGTAAACCTAAGTTAGGTCGACGTACAGCCACCACAGTAATTACTGCACTGGTTCATGTCCACACTACACCCCCCCCTTGTCAGTGGTGTGTGTCCTCAGCAGGAGCGCTTCCATTGACAGCCGTATGGGGCATCCTGGGGCACTAACAGCTGGAGCCCCTCCTCCTCAGGGCTCACAGCTGGAGTCTGTAGGAAGCTTCAGGCTATGTTCAGCTCCACTTTCTATTTGCTGCTGGTAATAGTACACTGTGGTCAGGCTTTGTAGCTTGGGCTGATAAAGAAGTAAACATTCAAGCTAGTTAAAAAATTTCCAACAGAAAAGCTCCTTCCTGGTCCTACCCCTCAGAAAATGCTGAATCAACAAAATCAAAACATTTTGAAGTATATTAGATTCACTAAAATATTTGACAGGAAAATCATCACAATGAAATATTTCAATTCAGTCAGAACATTTCATTTTGACTTTTTCATTTGGACTTTGATTTTGTATCATCATTTACAATGAGGAAAAAATTGGAAACAGGAAAATTTGGTAATACCAACCTATTATTTCCCCTGACACACCCATTTTGTTACTGAAAAAAGGAGTGGGGAAATGGGTCAAAATGGATGGATGGGAGGGATTTTTTCCCCATACACAATTGTTTTGTTTAGAAAACATTCCATTTCAAAGGTTTGCTGAACCAAAAACTTTAATTCCCCAGCCCCATCTATACGACCTAATTTTCTCTGTCAATGTCAATGGGACAACTCATGGTAGCAAAATTAAGTACATAAGTGAAATGTGCAGGATTAGGGTCATGGTTTCTAGAGCTGGCTGAAAAACAGAATACAGATTTTGGGGAACATTATCAAAAGAATTTTAAAAAGATATTTTGTTCTTTATTTGATCTTTTGGCAGAAAAGTTTAATCAGAGATGTTAGGCTTTCAAAAAATGTTCAAAATGGACATGATTTGGTGTTCTCCCATTCTTCGCTTTTTCCATTTTGCTACTGAAAAAAGAAGAAAACAAGAAAAACCCTCTAGAATTTGGGAGCGTCACCCCATAAAAGATGGAAAGTTAAAAGAATCACACATTTTCCATTTTTTAAAAGAACTTTCAACATAAAAAGTGTTGGAAAAAATTCAACCAGCTCCAGTCACGGCAGGAGTGGATTGTTCCTGGCATGGGAATGCCACAAAAATTCCCTACAAGATTTTGAACAGTAATTTACAGCTGCCTTCTATAGGGTGCACAACCAGTAGAAGAGGCAGGACTCGATTCTGATGAATAGAGGATCTTTTATTAAGGCTGCTGAACACATGGTATACCCTGTGGTTCTCCCAAACTCTTTAGCTCCAACTGTGCTGTCTAATTTCACCACTAGGGGTCTCCATAAATCTAATCAGCTTCTTGGCAACAATTACATTTTTACCTGTCAAAATAATTCATCCAGTTCCAGAGTTTTTTATCTGCAGTTTGCTTTATACAGTGCAACAAAATAAAGGGGAAGCAAATCCATCCAGAAAGCGAGAGGCTCTGGGGTGGAAGAGCAGCTGCTGGGGGGGCAAATGCAATCTGCAGATATGTTATTCAGTACAGTGTCGCTGGTGCATAGTGTGGGGATCAGAAGAGGTACTTCACCAGGAATTGCCCTGTGAGGGCAGGGAGGAGAAGTGTAGATGGTCCTAGGGTCATACCAGCTGCATGAGGAGCTAGTCCTTCAGTCAGGCAAGCTGTGCCAGTGGTTGGTCCCTTAGCTGTGCCACTTGCACCAGGGTCTGGTCCCTTAGTTGGTCTGGACCTGCTGGGGGCTGGTTTGCATGTGGCTGCAGTTACTATTCCATCAATCCCTCCAAAGTTCTTGGAATCCCGTTTTAAATGGGCACAGGCAGATTCAGTGGCACAGCCCTTCAAGGTGGTCTTTATAGGAAGTGCATCTGGAAAAAAAAGCAGCTGGTCAGTGTCAAGGGAGTTATGTGCCTTTCTGTCTTTTTCTGTTGCCAGTACCCATAAATCCACAGCCCTTGCCCATCTACACCTCAACAGCCTCAGCTTCCTCCTCTGCTCTGTTCTCTGCAGTTCCATCTGTGCCTCATCTTCCTCCTTTGCTCTACTTCCCCCTTCCCACTTAGGCCCCAACAGCCTCCCCCTCCTTCTCCTGTGCTCCGATGCAGACTCACTATATTGCCTTGGACAAGTCACTGAGACTCCAAATCTGAAACCCATTGACGACGCCCATTGACTTCAATGGGTTTTGTATTAGTCCCAATATTCATTTAGCAACATTGATGGCAGGGTGTAGGATCTCTAAGAAGGGAGGCCTTGTGCTAATTCAGGGACTGGGCTGGGACTCAGGATATCTGGATTCAATTCCTGGCTCTGCTACAGACTTCCTGTTTGGCACTAGGCTCGTCACTTATGCACAGATTTTTCAAAGGAATCTAATATAAGCAGCAATTGAATTTCAATGGGACTTCTTTGAAGATCCCAGCCTTAATCTCTCGGCCTCCATTTCCTCATCTGTACAACGGAGATGATAATCCTTCCTTTGACTATTTAGATGGTAAGATCTGAGGAACTATGAATGTCTGTGCAGTGCTGGCACAATGGGGGATCTTTCCGATCTCAGTCAGGGTCTGTGCAACGCCCAGCATAACAGGGCTCCCAATAGCAAGAGATCTAGTCCAAGGGGAAACAAACACACAGAGCTTTCTCAAGGTCACACAATAGGCCAGGTGCTGTCCAAGATTAGAACCAGATGTCTGGAGTCTCAGGCCTGGTCTACTTGCTTGGAGATTCAGCAGCAATCAACAGGAGTTACGCAAGCTACGCACAGTAGCTTGTGTAACTCCCGACAACTGCTGTACTTCCATTCTGCGCAGCGTCTTCACCGCGCTGCGCCACTTGAGGAGGTGGTTTTAGTAGGTTTACTTCCTGATCAATTGAGCAGGTCTTCACTGACTGCTCGATCGATCCAGAAAGGTTGATCTGACGGCAGCGACTTTGCTGCCGTCAATGTAGACATATTCTCAGCCCAATCCCTTGTCTACCGGACCATAGGTGTCTTCTGGGAGAAAATAATAAGGAAGCAAATAGCATAAGAGAATAAATAAATTTAAGTTACCCAATATCATCTGTCCAATTACTGTGATGCATTGAGTCTCAGCTCCTGTGCAATCCAAGGTCTCTTTGCTGCATGGAGCATTAAACACAGAATAGCAGGCAGGGCAGTGCCAGCCATTTAGGGTTCGGTTTGCTGGGGGCACTGTGAAGAAGCAGAACAAATGCAATCAACTTGGGGGGATGTTCCAGAACAGGCTTCAGGACAGAGAAAGCAGGTTAGGGTTGAACAGATCAGCCCTATATCCCCCATACAGGGGGACCTGTAGCTCAGGAGACACTGGAGGCAGCAGGATTAGTTGCATTGTTCTTGGAGATTTGCAGTGTTTGTTTGCAGCACAGACGGATAGAACCATGCCTCATGTGGAATCAGCTGTGGGAGCCTAGAGTCACATCTACTTAATGCAACCCCTTCCCTCAGGGACCTACTGCTATTCAATGGAGGCAGGCAGGACTGTTCTCAGGACTCGGTATTATTCAATGCAGAAGGTTCCAGAACAGAGGGGTGCAGGTGGGCAGAGCGACAGGCGAACGAGGGGAGGTAATGAAGAGGAAGAATTGGTGGGAGAAGCAGCAGGGTGCGGAGATAAAGAGAGGGATATGTACTTGTAACGGAGGCTGTACGGCAGGCATCCCCCACACAGCAGGTGGTACTCTTCCTTACTGTTATTCCATTCCCAAACCTCATAACATCTGGGCTGGCTCTGCACTCAGTGGATGCCACGCAGGACTTCATCACGTTCTGCATAACCATTCCCCCTGTACAGAAGGAAAAGACTTATGTTAACTCGCCTACTCTGCCACCCTATCCCCATGCTCTTCAGACAGATGGCTGTGTGTCTTTATCTTTATTCTACTGTGATAAAGTCAGGCCAGACGGCTATAAAAGGGTGTGCGTATTTGAGGACCAGGAGAGGGTGGGTGGGTGCAAGCCCACCCACCGTGAAAGGCCCCTCCCCCAGCCTAAGGGGAGGAGCCACCAGACCTGGGGCTCAAGAGATTATGGGGGACACAAATGAGAACACAGGGGTGGGGGGGTCACAGGTTTAAACGAAGGGAACCAGAATGGGACACCGAGCAGAGAACCCCAGACAGTGCCCACTGCTCCCGGAAGGTGTCTAGGGAGCAGCGGACGCTGCCCAGAGGAACTTTGCCCGGATACGTGAACGGACAGAGGAACGGAAATAGGCCTCACAGTCACAGAGCACCCCCCCAGCCAACCTCCTCTCCCTGGTGTTGTAGATGGCCACTTTGGCCAGCGCTAGGAGGAGGTAGACGAGGACGTCCCACGACTTCATGGGGCGCCGGATGGGGTGTGCATGAATAAACAGGTGAGGGGAGAAGTGCAGCCAGAACTGCAACAGGAGGCTCTGGAGGAGCCGGAACAGGGGCTGCAGCCTGGCACACTCCAGGTAGGCATGTGCCAGAGTCTCCCTCGCACTGCAAAAGGGGCAGGTGTCAGGGCGAGGGGTGAACCGCGCTAGGTACACGCCAGTGCTCACAGCTCCATGAAGAAGCCACCAACTGATGTCCCCAGCGGGCCATGGGGTGAGAGTGGAATAGAGGCTGACCTACCGGGGGTCCTCGCCCTCCACAAGTGGCATTAGGTCTCGCCACTTGGTGTCTGGGCAGGACACGGGGGAGAGGAAATGAAGTGTGTGGAGCATGAGCGTGTACAGATGGTTCGTGGGCGCGGTTCGGAAAAGGACCGGCTGCAGGTCGCACAGCTAACTCGGTGCGTAGGGGTGTAGAGCCTCGGGGGGCTCGCGGGGCCGGGGCCTGATGGTGAGCACTGGAGGGCTAGCGCTGAGTGGAAGGCGGGGAGTACCCTCTCGCAAGACCCGCTCGAGGTAAGCCTAAGCAGCGGGGGGCAAGGCTGCCCTCACCTCTTGGAGTACATGTCGGGGGGTTTGACGGGTGGAGAGCCCCATGCACCAAGCCAGTGCCTGGGGGTCCACCCAGTCCCCCCAGGCGTAGTCCAGGAGGTCTCCGATCCTGGTGACTCCTGCCAGGACCAACCGCCATCGCACTGAGGTGGCCTCCGCCGCCTGCACACGCAGCTGAAGGTTGTGTAGCAGGGGCTCCGTGAGGAGATCCTCCCCCATGGTGACCGCAAGAGGCCTGGAGGCCGAAACCAGCCTCCAGGTCTGGAGGAGGTCCTGGTAGAAGACCGGCAGCTCGGAGAGGTCTCACAGAAGACCTCTCGGATGGGGAAAAAAGAGCTGCCGGTCGTATCGGAGCCCTTGGAGGTGGCGGAGGAAGGCATGGGCCAAGTGGCTCCACGCCGGACTATCTGCACCATAGAGGAGTCTCTGCAGGGCCTGGAGGTGGAAGGTGTGGACCTGGCTGTGGATGCAGCACAGGCCCTGCCCGCCCTCCTCCAGGGGGAGACTTAGGATCCCTGCAGAGACCCAGTGCAGTCCTGGCCAAAAGAACTCCAGAACTGTCTTCTGGAGGTGGGCCAGGAAACTCAGGGTTGGGACCAGGGTGTTGAGCTGGTGCCAGAGCATGGACAGGACCAGCTGGGTGAGCACCAGTGCCCTCCCTCACAGGGAGAGGCACCGGAGCAGTCTCATCCATTTCCGCAGCCGCCCAGACACCCGGTCCTGCAAGTCTTGCCAGTTCTCCGCCAGGGAGGGATGGGCGGCGGAAAGGTAAACGCCCAGATAGAGCAGCGGACCCACGCTCCACTGGATGGCTTGAAGTGCGTGTGGGAGGGAGCTTGTCGGCCACCCAGCCCCTACCATCAGGCCAGAGCTCTTGGTCCAGTTGACCCGTGCAGAGGAGGCCACCAAGTAGATGGCCAGGCAGGCCTCCAGCCACGCCAGGTCACCCGGGTCCTGGACCACGAGGAGCACATCATTGGTGTACGCTGACAGGACCAACCTTGGCTCTGGCTCACGGAGTACCAACCCCATCAGCCTCCGGCAGAGGAGACAGAGGAAGGGCTTGATGGCCAGAGCATACAGCTGGCCCGACAGTGGGCAGACTTGGCGCACTCCTCACCCGAAGCTAACCGGCTTGGTCAGGGTCCAGTTGAGCTTGACCAGGCACTCCGCAGAGGCGTACAGCACCCAGAGAAAACCCACAAAGTGGGGCCCAAAGCCAAACGCCCACAGGGTGCCCAGAAGGTACCCTTGGTCCATTCTGTCAAACGCCTTCTCCTGTTCCACGGACAGGAGGGCGAACAACAGTCCATCCCTACACCCGAGCTCTAGGAGGTCCCGGACTAGATAGAGGTGGTCAAGGATGATGCAGCCCGAGACGGTTTAGGACTGGTCGGGATGGACCATGGTCTGCAGCATGGACCCAAGTTGCAGTGAGAGGGCCTTGGCTATGATTTTGTAGTTCGTGCTGAGGAACAAGAGGGGACACCAGTTCTGAATTGTCATGGACGTCCCCCTTCTTGGGCAGCAAGGCGAGCACGTTGACAAGATTGAACGACAAGGCAAGCACGTTGACAGGATTCAACGCCAGCCCCTCCATGTGGACCCGAGGTGCAGCAGGCGGTCTTGGTAACCCCCAGTACCTTGGGCTGCAGGACAGGGGAGAACAGGGTGGCCACTCCACCCATGCGGGCAGAGAGGTGACTAAGGTACACCCCGTCCCCCCACTCCAACCGCCAGCTGGCCTTGGCGGCTAGGTCTGTGTGGGTCTCCTGCAGGAACGCCACCAAGTACAGGAACACCACCTGTTCCTGCAGGAACGCCACCCGGCTCCATCAGCCCCCCTTCTGGCCTTGCAGGGGCTCTCACCCCCCTTGGCAGCAGAGGAGAGGGGGCACTGGGCACCGGCATTGCGCCTACTGCGCTTGTTCTGCACTAGCACCCAGCCCTCCGAGGTAGAGGGCCCGGCAGCAGGGGCAGGACCGGGGGCAGGGGCACAGGGACCCCATGCTTCCTGGTAAGGGTGGGGAAGAGGCCCCAGCCCCCATGGATGGTGCTGGAGACGGTGGTCAGGGCAGGTGCCGGGGTGGCAGGTGGGGGGCCCGTGGCCACCTGGGCATATGCCCTGGGAGCGGCGCCACCCCCAGAGCTGGTGGAGGGGATAGTGGGGGAGGGTAGAGGGGGAGGGGGCCCAGCCACAGGAGGCGGTGCCTTCCGGGCAGGCCCTTGCCCTTCTTTTTCCCCCCTTGGCCCTTCTTCCCAGCCGAGGGTGCACCCCCCAGAGCAAAGGGGCAGTAGCCATGGCAGCGGTAGAGTCCCCGCCTGGGGTACCCGCCGCCAGTGTCCCGAGATCGACGCCTGGGGGCCCAGCAGGGGCAGCTAGGGCGGTAGCCAAGGGCAGGGGCAGAGTCCTGGGGCGAGAGGGAGGGACAGGAGAGGCTAGGGAGGGGGTCCCGGCTCCGGGCATTTCCGCCAACTTGGGAGGGGGTAGGGGCGGGGGGGGGTTGGAGACAGGACGAGGGGAAGGGGGGTCAAGGGGAAGGGAAGGGAAAGGGAGGGGAGGAGGGAGGGGGTGGGAGCAGTCGCTCCACCCTGCTAGGCTGAAAGCAGGGGAGGAGGGCACCAGCACAAGGAAATGTGGGGGGGCCAAACTAGGCGGGGGTACAGGGACAATGCGCTCACCAGCCCAGGCTGGAGTACTGGCTCCTCTGACTGCACGGCGGAGCGGGGGCTTATCCAAAACAGGGGAGTGCAGTGCGCAGGGGGGATCAACACAAATGGGGGGCAATTAAAAGGGGGCCATGAGTGCTGCTGGGGCAGGAGCACGGGGGTCAGGGGGCCAAGGGGGGGGGAAGCAGGGCTGGGAAGGCGCAGCAGCAAACTGCTAGGGCCCGGCGGGGCAGGGAACAAAAAACAAACACGGGGGCCAGGGCAGGGCAAACAAACTAACACAGGGACAGCCAAACCAAATAACAAACCACCGGGGGGGCAGTGGTCAGGGACGGCTATAGGGAAGGGGGGGCACAGAGGGGCAGGGCAGGGGAGCCCCCAAGTATGGTGGTTGTGTTGGTCCCGGGGCAACAGGGGTGGTGGCAGTGGAAGGGCCACTCACTCACCCCCTCTCGGTGGGGGGGAGGCAGGCCCACAAGGCCTCCTCCAGCAGCTTTCCAAAAGGGTGTGCCAGGGCCTGTATGACAGTCCGAAAGGATTAAAAACCCTCTGCCCTGCAGGCAAGAGAGAGCACAGCAGGGCAATTAAAGGCACTGGGACCCAATGAAGGAGGGGGCCACGGGTATTTAAACCCTGCCTTCCCTACAGGAGGAGGAGGGAACAAAGGCAGGGGAAGTTGTGGGGCAGCTGGAGGAGACGGCTCCTGCCTAGCTCAGGAGCTAGAGCTCTGCTACAGCCAAGGGAGATGCTGTGACTACAAACAGAAGGTAAAAGCTCGAGATCCACCAGCGGGAAGTGGGCAGTTTGCCACACTGCCCACGCCAAGTGGAAGCACAGAGACTTGCCTGAGGTCACACAGTCAGGCACAGGACCCAGGAAGCTTGAGTTCTACCAATGCCCTGCTCCCTAGACCGCTCTCCTCCCAGAGCTGGGAAGAGAACCCAGTGTGCTCTGGTCGCTGGACCATGATAGTGTGAGATCTGTCTCATCTACCTATTCCTTCTTCCACCACACTGATGCCACAGGAATCTTCTCCAAAGTGGCAGGTCTCCATGCTGCCCATGCAGTTCATCCTGCCGAAGCCAATGCAAACCTCACACTGCAGGCAGGCACCTAGAAAAGGAGAGAGAAAATGATTCATGTAGATTTGTCCCTTTCTTGCCCCCTCACCTTCCCCTGTGCTGTAAGGGAAAGCACCTGGTACATCCTGCTTTCCGGTGCCCAGGTTTCTCTATTGCACCTCACTCCTCTAACTCTGTCTGTGGTCTCAGCTGACTTCACATTCTCCATTTATAAAATTTCCTGTAGGAAAATCAGCATTTCCCAACAGAGGATTTTCAAAAGGGGTTTTTTCCCACAAAATTTTTTGTGGGGGATAAAATACCAGTTTTCCAGCCAGTTCTAAAAAGGAATCAATCAGAATATGTCTTCGAGGACTTCAAGTTTTAATATTTCCTCTTTCTATAATATTTCACTGTGTTGTCATACCAACTTGTGACTTCACAAGGAATCTCTTCCCTTCAACGTGTCCAACTGGCCTGTTTTTTTTGATACTGGCTATTTGGTAACATTTATAAACAATTTTATACAAAGGACCAAGCTGGACTTTTGCTACTTTGGATGATCTAGAATGCAAGTCCCTCCAGAGAAACAGCCCTGACTCACCCAGGCCTAGAAGAGCAGAGAGACTACAGAGAATGAAGGGAGTCTTCATGGTGATAGGAGAAGTGTGAATAGGAGCTGGGATCTCGGAGCAAATTCTCTGTCCAGGGGATTTTTGCAGGGGCCGAAGGAAAGTCAGAACAGGAATTCCATCTGCAGAATGTAATAAATTGGATGGTGTGATGTGTCGTTAAACATCAGGTTGAAGGTGCCCACGGACTATTCTCATTTCCTATGGCAGGGAGCTGCACAGGTTAATGATGGATTGTATAAAGACCCCCAAAGGTTTTTTTCCTACCATCTTTGTTGTCTTTTAACTTCATAGAGGGCCTGTTTGAGAAGAGAGAGTGAATGTTCATTCTCAGCTCTTGTCCCATTGCCCTGATCTCAATGCCACGAACCTGTGCCATGCACCCAGCATCGGTAATGGGGTGTGGGTGTGCTGGGACAATATAATGCATAATTATTACACTCTTCCTGTACCTCTGCATGGCCCTTTGCTGAAGCACAGGCCAGAGTTCTGTCTTTTCAGAAACCATTTACACAGGGTTAAACTGTAGGGCTATATGTAAAACCCTGATAAATAGGTGTTTATAGCTCCCAGGCAACTGCAAAGAGTACCATACAGTTTCTTAGGCTAGGTCTACACCACAGATGTATATCGATATAACTATGGTGCTCAGGGGTGTGAAAAATCCACAAACGTTAGTGATGTACCTTTACCGACCTAACCCCCTGAGTAGACAGTGCTATGTAGGTGGGAGAGCTTTTCCTGTCGTCATGGCTACTGTCTCTGAGGGAGATGGATTAACTTCTCCCATCCACATAGTAGTGACTTCACTAGGGCCTTGTGTACGCTAGCACTTACGCTGACAAAAGTTTTGTCACTCGAGGGTGTGAAAAAACACACTCCTGAGTGACATAAGTTTTGCTTGTGTGGACAGCGCTATGTTGGGGGGAGACGCCCTGCCCCTGACATAGCTATTGCCGCTCATTTTGGTGGTTTTATTATGTGAGCAGGAGAGCTCTCTCCTGTTGACATAACACCACTACACAAGCACTCTTACAGCAGCACAGCTCTACCGATACCGTTGTACTGCTGTACGTTTTAAGTGTGGGCTAGCCAGCACTTTAGGCCATGTCTACACTAGCTTGTGTGGATGCTCTATGTCGATGGGAGTAGATATGTTGGCAGAAGCCCTCCTGTTGACATAGTGCTGTGCACACTGCCTCTTATGCTGGTAAAACTTATGTTACTCAAGGGTGTGTTTTTTCACACCCCTGAGCGACATACGTTTTGGTGACGTAAGTGCTAGTGTAGACATGGCCTAACATGCTTCAGTAGTGCTGCCCTGTATGTGAAGACAAGCTCTCCGTAAAACAAACATACCTGTGAAAGTATTGTAAATGGTATTTGGAATACTATGAATAACTTAAACAAAAACTGTAGGCAGTAAATGTTCTGGTATTCCTTAGAGAAACAAGACTGCTGCAGTAATGTCTTTTATTGGATCAACTTCTGTTGGTGAGAAGAGACAAGTTTTCGAGCCACACAGAGCTCTGCTTCAGGTCAAAGGTCTCTAATATCCTGGGACTGACGCAGCTACAACTACACTTCATACAACTCGTGTTTCTAATCGAGACTTCCTTCTCACTTTGCTGCTGTCATATGTATTCAAGTATAAGGTTTCAACATAACATTCCCTATACTTTAGCACACATCAAAACACATTCTCCTCTGATGATGATTTCTCAGGCTGTAGTCATAATATGCAGCGTATGTCACCTGAACAATTGAGGAGAATGGCAGCCTCTCAGTCTTTTCAAATATTTGAGACCCCTGGCACCAAACACACTATCTGGAGTAATCTTCAGCATTTGGGTTAATAGCTGTCTCGTGGTCCTCTCAGTTGCTGGTGAAACAGAAATGTATAGCTTGTGTCCAAAGTGGTAAAGGTATTGAGAGCAGCACGTAAAATATCTATACCTTGGATTTCTAGAAGGCTCTCACTCTACAGGACACTATCTTTCTCCAGTAAACCTAGCTATGTCAGGCAAGAATGTACAAATCCTCACCTCACTAAGTGCTGCTCCATTCTCTTTAACTTAGACAAAATCCCAAGTTAAAGCAGTTAGCTAAGAGCTAAATATCAATTCCACAGGCTCTGATCTCTAGGGGTAATAAGAGCTCCCCTCACAGTTATCCCTCTAAAGATCTCTAAAACACACTGTGGTAGAACAACCATCCTAATGGAGGGCTTTCATAGTAAGTAACAGCACTTACCTGCAGCCTAAGTGATGGCAGTATTGAGACCCAGCGCTCAGTGCAGATACATCTCTGGTCCTGAGTTGATCAGCCACCAAGTGCTGGCTACTGGGCAGTCTTTTATTTAGAATAAACGTCCTCCCCCTGTGCTCTGATTGGCTCCACTCTCTACGGGTGACTGGGCGTGACCTGCTAGGTGGGTTGCACACAATGAAAACTTCTTATACTGCTTCTGAAATAGCTACTGAGCATATTTAGTAATTGCTCGACTCTATTTCTAGATGGTTGTGGGCCCTTCTGGCTGAGTTATGCTGCTTTGCAATAGCCTGCAGGAGTGCCCACGTGCTGGGACCCTGCCTCCCACCATGGGTCGAGAGATGTGCTAGCTCTGTTTGAGCTCAGCTCAAATCCATGTTTCCTCTCTGCTGCATCTCTTCCTTTTTCAGGGCCAAACAAAGTCAAATGCTCTACTATAAAGCCTGTGAGTTACACATAAGGACAGCCATACTGCATCAGACCGATGGTCCATCTAGCCCAGTGTCCTGTCTTCTGAGAGTGGCCAATGCCAGGTGCTTCACAGGGAATGAACAGAACAGATAATCATCATGAAACAGTAACACATGCTCATTCTCAGCTGTCCCCGGTCTCAGTACTGTGTGCCTGTGCCATGGACTGATCACGTTCACTCTTGGCACTCCCACGATACCAATGCACAAACCAAGTTTCCAATTTACATAACTCTGCATGTGAATTTTAGAACGCTTTAAAAATCAGAAGCAGATCATTTGGGGTGGGGCTGTCTCTCAGGGATCCCTTGACCAAGTGACCCCAAATTTACATCAAAAGTTCCACTCTGGGCTTTCAGCTGGCATAGTAACAATCAAGACAATCTACATCTGCATGGGGATTTCAGACACTTTGAAAGTTCAAACCTAGTCATTTTAGGGATGTTGTGTTTTGGGAACCCTTTAACCAAATTACTCCAAATTTGCACCCCAATGTCCACTCTGGACCCTCAACTAGCATAGCAATTTTCTAGCCAATCCAACTGTGCATGTGCATTTTACACCATTATAAAAATTCAAAGGAAGTTGTTTTGGAGGAGCTGTATCTCAGGAACCCACTTTCAAAATTACCCCCAAGTTTGCTCCACTAAATCAATGCCAATTCCCTGACTGTCTTACCCATTTTCAGGATGATTAGAAACTATATGTGGATTTCTGAAAACTTTGAAAAATCTGATTTTAACAAACCTTAACTATAGTAGGGCTGCCATCCCATAATAATATTTAATGAATAGCAACTCATGGTTGAAAGGGGAATTTTTTCATGAAAATTTTGAAGCTATTTCAGTCAAATTCTTTATTTTTTTTTTAAATTCATATTCACAAAAAAATTCTTGTAAATGTTTGGGTTTGACATCATTCCCCCCTTCACCCTCCTTTTCAACCCTCTGTTTCACTGTGAAATGGAAAGACGATCAAGCAAAGAATAATGAGCAAACAAAACAGGTCCAAGCAGATAATGACTTCTTTCATTTTCCACTTTTGCCAAGGATACTGGAGAGATGAAAAGAAATTTTCCAACAAAATTTCCCATTTTAATAATGTCCCTCTTTTCATGCAATAATTTCAGATGACTCTAGTTGAACAATACATTGTCAAGTAGCTGCTGATCTGTGCACGAACAAGATCCTAGAACAAAATATTGCTGTGGCAAATGGCCCTGCCAGGATCATAAAGGACAGCAAATCTGAGTAACTCTAGGGTTCTATTCCCTGCTGTGCGCAGGTAGTTGGGGCAGAGTAGGGGAGTTTGAGACCAGTGTTCCTGGGTTTTTTCTCCTTAGGTTTGGAAGGGGAGTGGTGTCTTAGTGGCTAGAGCAGGGGCACTGCGAGTCAAGAATCCTAGGTTTTGTCCTCAGTTCTGATAGCGGAGTGGGGTTTAGTGATATAGAGATGGGGGGCTAGCAGTTTGGACTCCTGGGTTCCATCTCCTTGCTCAAGATTATGCCTCAGGACACAGTATCGCCCTGATTAGTTCATTTTATATTCTTAGGATAGTGAGAAGGGGAGCAGGTTATATGGGCATAGACAGATTGACAGACAGGCACCACTCTAGTAGTTTAAAGAGGCCTAGCTTACAGGCTGAAATGTATTTAAACCCACTTGAATATTCCTGATTGGTGCCTGGTCTGTGTTAATGGCAATTCAGGTTACACCCAAGGAAAATAAGGCACAGACTGGAAGGGAATTACTTACACCACGTTCCTAAGTCTCCAGTCACTGCAGGGATGGAAAAGGATATTTCTCTGATGGGGATGAGATGTCAATTTCTCAATCTTCCTTCAGTAACAGGGCACGCTTTCTCCCTTTTGATATCAGGGTCGGGTGCTAATTGGTTGCGGTATAGCCCATTTCCATCTTCTATATTTGTTTTCTTTTTCCCTATGCTGGCGGTTTCTGTTCCCATCTGTGTGCCTTGCCCACCGAGTGCTGCCAAAAATATAAGACTAAAGAGGAAGTTGAAAAATCCCCACTTTTGAATTTGGCCCTTGTTGCTGGGAAACTAACATGGATTTTATTGAGACAAAGACCAGTAAAATATATCACTTCACCCACATTGTCTTTCTAATATATTAGGATCAACACGGCTACAGTAACACTGCAAACAAGAGTGGATTTCATAAACATCTATTCCACCACTCGATCTTCGAGAGGCAGCGCGACATGTTGGTTTAAGCACCAAAAGACTAGATACATCCAACAAGTGCATAAGGGAACAAACTCTGCCCTGCTATCAAAGGAATGTCTCCAAGCTTCACATATCCTGCCACTGACATGAGCAAGAATTCTTGTTCCAGGCTGTTCATAATTAGCGCATGGACTCGTGTCTGTTCACTCAGCAGGTCTAGTGGCCAGGGCCTGCCGCTCCAGTCTCACTTTTAGTTCAGTGTGTTCAGGACCTTTTAACAGGGTTCCTTTGGGCCAGCTTCCCCATTGATGACCTCCTCGGCAGGGCTAGGCATTGGGGAATGTGATAATGGTAGGAGTCCCTGGGCCCTCCTGCTCCACCAGGTCCCAGTCCAGGGCCCTGAAAGTGTGCCAGCACAGGCTGGTCTCTGCTGGACCCAACTCTGGCTCACCTGGGCCACTTCCTGCCCCACCCAATGCCTCAGTTTGGGACATGGCTGCTGTTTAATAATAGTTCTTTGTGCCAAAGCTAGAGACTTTGGACTGATGCAGGCAACCTTCTAGTGCACCCACACATGTAATAGGGTGTAATGGCTCAAATAAGGAGCGGGGAAAAGCTCATAGCCAGACCTCTTCAGTAAGAGATGCTTCTCCATCTGTCTCAAGACAGTGCTCCTCCAGGAAATGGCTTCACTCCTCCCTTGCCTGGCCGCTGGAGCTCTCTTTATATTGCCCCTTTCCCCAGAAGCATGGCTGGCAGAGCCTGAGGGATGGAGCTTTCCTGTCCTAGTAGTGGTCCAGCCTTTCCCCGGCCTTGGCCTTAGTGAGGGGTTTGTAAACCCCCGCACATGCCCTCCCTCTCACAACTGGCAGTGTAGGGTTGCCTCCTGCAAGTGGGTCCCGGCTGTCTCTTGAGAAGAAATCTGCATTTCTATGGGCCTTACATGCTTGGTGTAGTACTTCAAAGAAGTACAGCTGGAGTGCTAAATACCACCATATTATTTATGGGTTATGGTCCTTCACGCTGAGGGGTGCATGATTGGTCACCAAACAAAATGATTGCCCCAATAGATACTATCTTAAGCCTGAATGGTGAATTGAAGGGGTCCAGTTAAGAGCAAACTGGGACCCCTAGGAAGACTGCACCAAGAGCAGACAATAGGCACTCTTCCAAAACCAGCACCTTCCCTACCAGAGGCTGCAGGCATCCGCCCCACACCATATTGCCCAGGTACATCACCTACCAGCTGGTCAATTTACACTTAGATGGGTTTGCCACCAGCCTTGCATTTTTGAGGGCTGGTAAGATCTCTGTAAGATGTGTAGGTGGTCGTCCTAAGTCTTGCTGTACACAATGATGTCAAAGAATGCCTCTGCATATCAGTTATATGGTTTAATACTTTGTTCATCAGCCTCTAAAAAGTGGCTGCCGCTCCACGCAGGCCGAAGGGCTTCACTTTAAATTGGTAGAATCTGAAGGTCATATAGAAAGCAGTCTTTTCTTGTAATTCTGCTTTTAGGGAGATCTGCCAATATCATTTAGTCAAATCAAGGGTGGTGAAGTACGTAGCTATCCCAGCCTCTCCAACAGTTTGTCTACTCTCAGCACTAGGTATGTGTCCAATCACGTGCACCCCCCAGAAGTCACGTTCCATCTGGTTTTGGCACAAGGATGACTAGGCTCCTCCAGTCACTGTGGGACCATTCCACCAACCCTAGGTCTAGCATTTCATGTAACTCTTTACGTATTGTCTCCCACATGTCTCGTTAATGGTCTGAAGTTGTTGTGCATTTTTTTTCCTGGTTCACAAAATGATGGGACACAACATGTATATAAGAACACAAGAATGGCCATGCTGGGTCAGACTAATGGTCCCTCTAGCCCAGTATTCTGTCTTCTGATAGTGGTGAATGCCAGGTGCTTCAGAAGAAATGAACAGAACAGATAATCATCCAGTAATATGTCCCGTCACCCATTCCCAGCTTCTAGCAAACGGCAATCCCTGCCCATTCTGGCCAATAGACCTATCCTTCATGAACGTATCTAGTTCTTCTTTGAATCTTATTATAATCTTGGCCTTCACAACATCCTCTGGCAAAGAGTTCCACAGGTTGACTGTGCATTGTGTGAAGAAATACTTCCTTTTGTTTGTTTTAAATCTGCTGCCTATAAATTTCATTTGGTAACCCCTAGTTTTTGTGTTATGAGGAGTAAAAAATAAAACAGTGGTGATGTACACACTACAGTGCTCCTCCCACCAACAAAACTGTCCTGATTTGGCAATGAAA
This sequence comes from Mesoclemmys tuberculata, assembly GCA_007922155.1. Classification (NCBI taxonomy): domain Eukaryota; kingdom Metazoa; phylum Chordata; order Testudines; family Chelidae; genus Mesoclemmys; species Mesoclemmys tuberculata. Next base: position 3,184,118 of record ML675698.1, on the reverse strand, counting down.
GGAAACCACTTCAATGAGAGGAGTTGAGCTTTCTGTGGCAAAGTTTTAGCGACAAAGCCTCAGTGTAGACACTGCGCTTGGATACTTCATGGTAAATGGCCTCCAGGAAGTGTCCCACAATGCCCCTCATGACCATTCTGATCAGCAGTTTGAACTTCACTACCCTGCAGCCATACATCCCATTCAGAGGCCCAGGAATTTTTGAAATTCCACTTCCTGCTTGGTCAGTGTGGAGAGCTCACATAACATCTTCCCAACACATCATGGTGGCTCCACGAAGCAAACACTCTCCTGCCTGAAACACACCAGAGCCGTTGAATCTGCTGAGCAAACAGGAAGAGCACGCTGTGCAGTTCCAGATCTGCTCCAGCTGTAGGAACTTCGATACCTGTGGTCAGATTTCTTGTGGCATGTGGAGAAAGGCGAAAATCAAGGAGCTGAGGCAGGCATACCAGAAGGCTAAGGAGTCAAACTGTCACTCTGGTGTTGCGCTGAAGACCTGCCACTTCTATAAGGAGCTGGAAGCCATCCTTAGCAGTGAGCCCACCTCCACCAAGAGACCTGTCAGTACTTTGGCAGGGCTGGAGACAGCGGACACCGGACTCAACCCTGAGGAAGAGGAGGTTGATTTGGAGGACAAGGCAGAGCAGGGGACAGGGTCATTTGCTGGCATGGGGATCATAGAATATTAGAGTTGGAAGGAACCTCAGGAGGGATCTAGTCCAACCCCCTGCTCAAAGCAGGACTATCCTCAGCTAAACCATCCCGGCGAGGGTTTTGTCAAACCACAGCTTAAAAACCTCTAAAGATGGAGATGCCACCACCTCCCCAGGTAACCCATTCCAGTGCTTCACCACCCACCTAGGGAAAAACTTTTTCCTGATGTCCAACCTAGACCTCCCCCACTGCAACTTGAGACCGTTGCTCCTTGTTCAGTCATCTGCCCCCACTGAGAACAGCCTAGCTCCATCCTCCCTGGAACCCCCTTTCAGGTAGTTGAAGGCTGCTATCAAATCCCCCCTCATTCTTCTCTTCTGCAGACTGAACAGGCCTAGTTCCCTCAGCCTCTCCTCATAAGTCTTGTGCTCCAGCCCGCTCATCATTTTTGTTGCCCTCCGCTGGACTCTCTCCAACTTGTCCACATCCTTTTTGTAGTGGGGGGCCCAAAACTGGACATAAAACTCCAAATGCGGCCTCACCAATGCCGAATAGAGGGGAATAATCACTTCCCACCATCTGCTGGCAATGCTCTTACTAATGCAGCCCAATATGCCATTAGCCTTCTTGGCAACCAGGGCACACTGCTGACTCAGATCCAGCTTCTTATCCACTGAAAGAGACCTCTGAGAGGTCCACTGAAAGGATCCAGGACCTCTTTTCAACCCCAGAGGGTTGGAGCCAGTCCCAGCTGTCCAGTCTGGTGTGCAGGATGCAGGAGAGGGAAGCTCTGGTAAGTGATCTTTTTGAGTTGATGCTGCTTGGTTACATGAGGTACAGCTGTCCTTTGTATTCTGCAACTGGTTGAAGGGATAGAAATATACTAGAGTAACTGTGTTAGTACAGCTAGGTAGTGTGGTGGAAAAGTGTGTTAATGCACACTGAGATTTCATGGGACTCCTCCAGAGAGATCTCTAGGAAACGTTCCTGGAGGTATAACTTTCTACTTTTGTCATCAAACCTGGGCTAGCCTTCTCCAATACCCCAACTGAAATTGTGTAATAGTGTAAGCCTTTGATTGTTTTCCTCTCCTTGTATCACTGTTAGTGTCAGCTTTATACACCTGGCAATAAACTAACTCTTACACTCATGCTGGTGGCCAGTGTCTCTCTCTCTCCAAACTTCATTTACTCCTTTGTGTTCTTGGCTTCCCCTACCTTGCTCTGCAGCAACGCTTCTTTTACCTCAGCCAGAGATCCCTGGAGTGCCCAAAAATCGTGTGAGGTTTGCTCATCAAGGGGGTTACTGCTAGAACAATTGTGAAGTGAAAGTGGGAATAGCGACGTGCTGAACCTGTGGCATATAAGGAGGGGGCAGCTGAGAAGTGCTGCTCTGCCTAGCCTGCGGAGTCCAGGGACACATAAGGGTGGCAGCTGAACGTGCTGTTTGGACCCAGCCGGCTCAGAAGTGTGCTCTGTTCTGGTGCGGTGCCAGGGGCACATGAGGGTGGCAGCTGACAGTGCTGTGTCACTCAGCCTATGGAGTTCAGGGACACATAAGGGACCATCTGAGAGTGATGATAGCCCCGTCTGCTCGGACACACTCAGTTAAACTGGAATGGGTGTGTGTGTGGGGGGATGGACGGGGCGATTTGAACCTGGAGCTGGAGGAACTCAGCCCTGAAACCCTTAGGTCCTGCAGGACAGCTCCACTGGGAGGGGACTTGTAGCCATATGAACGCGCCAGTAACACAAGCAGCACGTTAATAGAATCACACCCCCTTCCAGGAACGTAACCCTAATAAATGAGCATAGCTCAAGGTGACGGGCAAATCTGGTAACATCCGTGATAATAACAACAGCACAAGTGACTGAAATAGTGGAAGGGCAAGAAGTGACTTAAGCAGTGGAGGGACAAGCAGCAAGCGACTTGAGGACAGCTTTATCAATGGCAACTATATCCATACAAAGATGCAGCTTCCGCAGCGGATGAATGAAAGCGGCTCTGCCACGCGTCTCTTAATGAGCACACAGCCAGGCTTCATGAATGAATCAATCAGCGTGGTTTTATGAATGAATGAGTGCATGTTATCGATTCACTAAAAGCAATTCATTTGTAATATCAATTCAATTCACGTTATCCATCTACGGCTACACTGTAGCCTGCAGTGACCTAGATCAGAGGTCCCCAAACTGTGAAACACACCAAAGGAACCTTCAGGGTGTGTGGCAGGGCCTGAGGCCGCTCCCACAGAGGCAGAGAGGAAGCACCAACCAGCCCTATTCTGGCTCCATCTCACTCCAGCCCCACCCCCCAGCTACAGCCTCCGCCCCGGATACAGCCCTGGGCCCTGCACCCCGTGCACCACTGCTGGCTGGTCCCGACTCCCAGCCCTATTTGCAGCCCCAGACCCCACAGCTGCACCTCCAGCCCCCGCCACAGTTCCAGCTGCCGCTCCAGCCCTGGGTGTCATCCCTTGACTGCAGCTTTGGGCCCGTTCCCGGCTCTGGCTCCCGACTGTGGCTTCTGTGGGGTGCAGACCAGGCAAGGGGGAGCATGACCGCAAAAGTTTGAGGACCACTGGATTAGATGATTCTGATGGTCCTGTCTGGCCTTAGAGTCTATGCATCTATGAGCCAGGGGAAACCTCAGGAGAAAAAAGAGCTATTATAGGGAAGACCCAAGGAGAAACCTCTACTCCTACCCCCTCCCATCAAAAGGGAAAGTCAAGTGCTCCTAGCTCTTGATCCTCACAGGAAAAGCAGACAGAATCAAAGGAAGTTGGAAGCTGGAGCCAGCAGGATGATGAGCAGTTTCTCAGCAGGTGCCAGCTGATGGATCAGAGAGAGCCCCCTGTTTAAGAGACGGCATGTTGTACTTTCAGGTGGACATCCAGTGAGCTAGATCCTAATGCCAGGACTTGTTTAGCACTTCCTGTGACTCTAGGCCAGCAAACTCCCATTGGGGAGTAAGCGCTGAGAAATCTGGATGGACCAATTTCTTTCTTGCCCAAATTCTGCCTGTTTTTCAGTAGCTCCCATTAAAAGGAAGCTGGAGAACTGGCTGGGCTACCTAGAAGGAAAATAAACATATTAGCCAGCTGCTCCTGAAGAGGGAATAAAAGCTCTTAGATAAATATTTGCTGCGCTCCAAGCCAAGCCAAATAATCCACAAGAGTAAACAGTGTTCTAGAATAAGCCATAAAACCAGAGAGAGACATCTTCTGATGGGATGCAGACAGACAGTGGGCAGGGCCTACATTTATAAGAACCTCCCTGCAAACTGTAAAGCCTGGTTCTCAGTTATACTGAGAGGGTGTCTAAACTGCAAGCACGAGGGGTGATTGACGCTTACGCAGATGCACTCGAGTTAGCTTTGATCTGCATAGCTCGTGCTATTCTGTTCTGCTCATCCTTAGCAATTCGTCTTTGTTTCCATTTTTCTACAATTCCTTTTTGATTTTCAGCTCCTTAATGAGCTGCCATATTCGCCCCTTACTAGTCTTCCTACATTTTCCTCTGCGTCAGGGTACTCTGCTGTTGTGCTTTTAATGTTTGTCTCTTTTAGAAATGGCCAGTTCTCTTGAACTCCTTTATCCCTTAGATACCCTTCCCACAAAACCATCCTGCCAACGCTACGCCCAGTTTTGATTGATGACTTACCTTTTGAACAGGATTTTAGAGGAAGTCTGTAGGCACCAGCAACCCCAGACCATCAGTCTATTTCTACTGGGGGAAAATCTTTGAGTCTGTTCCAGGAAAATGCCGATAAGAGCTTATCTCTTAGATAGCATCAGTGTTTTTCATGACAGCTACTCTCTGCTAGTATCTTATTACCAAAAATGTGCAAAAATAACAACAATTTTGAGAAATGTTACCCCCTTCCCCAATCCCCCCCCGAGTTTTGTTCCAGGGCCATGAATTTCACAAATGTTTGCACAATGACTGATCTGACATTGAAATCTTATACATTTCAGTGTAAAAACGGATCTCTGTCCAAACTAAATTTGGAATGGTGTGAGGGTTGGTTTTTTTCTTTATTCAAAATAAGATTTGTTTGCTTTTGAAATTTGTCCTGTATGAGTCAGAAAAACAGTCATTTCACAGGGTTTTTTAAAACAAAATTGGCCTGTTTTGGAGAATTCACAATTAACTGCAAAACCCCCAAGTCTTGAGGGTTTCCAGTGTCATTGTAAACACTTTGCACAGTCGTAATCTAGCATCTCTTGGCTCGTTCATGACATCTTGTTATCACCAGCTAATAGCTAGGCTAATTTTTGGGAGGGTTGCCTGGATGACAGAGTTGCCCAGGAAGTCCCTTCCAGTCCTGCATTCTAGTCCTTTGGTGGTTTCTCAGCTTCTAACTGCTCAAGTCCAGTCTCACTTGGACTCACATGCACCTCATTCATTATAACAATCCTAGTCCTCATTACTCCTGGGATCTCAAAGCACTTTATGAAGGAGAGTCAGTCTCATTATCCCCATTTTAGAGGTGGGGAAACTAAGCCACAGAAAGGCAAAGTGACTTGCCCAAGGGCATGCAGCTGACCAGTGGCAGAGCCAGGATTAGAACCCCCAGCTCCAGAGTCCTGCTCCAGTGCAGTGGCCACATGGCCTTCCTCAACAGGGCCCATGTTGTCAAAAGTGGTATCTGATTCTTGGCACTTCCATTTTTGGCTATCGGTGACCCAGTGCCGCTTGGTCCCCCAGCTCAAACAGCACCTCTCTTTTGCATCCAGTCCCCATTATCACTAGCTTATCCACAGGTTTCTCGCTCTACCCCAGTATGCCTTTCTGTCGCCTAGCCCTGTCTTTCAGTTACTCTGGTTCTCAGCACCCTTCCCCAACATGGTCAGGTTGGGTACAGAAGAGTGGCCTGATGGGACATCCCCTCTTCAGCAGCATTCAAACAGAGACAGGAATAGAAAGCTTTGGATGGGGACAGGGCAAGATGATCTGTAAAAAGAAACATGATGAGTCAGGAGCACGGGAGCCTGCTATTCCTGTTGATATTTTTTTTTGTCCCTTGGATGCTGGCTGCGAATAAACACGGCATCCTCTGTGGCACTTGTCTACATGGAGACATTTACCAGAAGAGCTATACAAATGTGATTACATCCCTAAAGCTAGGCCATGGTAACCCTCCTTGTGGAAACCCCAATCCTGAAAAAGTGTATGTCTACACTTCAAGCTGGAGTTGTGACGCCCAGCTCCAGGAGACGTGCCCATGCTAGAGTGTATCAAGCTAGCACGCTAAATATAGAGTGCAGCACTGCTATGCGAACAGCAAGCGGGGTAACCACCCAGTGCGTACCTAGCCACGATTGTAGGCATGTACTCAAGGTGCTTAGCCTCACCCCGCTTGCACTGTCACAGCGACACGCTGTTTTTAGGGTGCTCATTTGATCAGATCTCGCACAGGTGGCACCACATATCAGTGGGTCACAGCTAAGGACAGACAGCAGAGAAGTGGGGCCAACACACTCCAAACAGGTGGTTATTCTTCCATAAGACACCCCAAGCCAGCAATAAAAGTAAATTTCTGTCTCACCACACTGGTTAACAAGAAGTCAGAAAAGCAGTCTCCTTAGATATCCCAGCCCTTGTTTCACCACCCAGACACTAGACTTTATGATGGGTGGTTATTTACCACCAATTTCATCAAACAAAGGGTCCTTCCAGTCCCAAGGGATCAGCCACACAGCCAGGCCAATATGTAACTCAGATCTTACTCAATAATCGCTCTGCTGCCAATCTTTTAGTATCTAATACGCAAAGGTTTATTCTTAGAGAAAAGCAGAGTTAAAATGGTCAAAGAATTATATACATTCAATTCTTGCAAAATTCATGAGTCAGGTTTTAGTAGTGGTGAAATTAACTGCTGATTTGCAAAGTCTTTGGAAATCACCCACATAGCTTGGGTGGTCAGCAGTTCTTGTTTAAAGCTTCCTTGTTAGAAATCCAGGCCAGAGAAATGAAGCAGGAGGCGAAGACAAGATCACGATGGAGATGGTGCAGCTGCCTTATATACCTTCTCCCATGTGGGTGGATGCCTTCAGTCTCAGCAGATAGAAAAGTACAAGTCCAGAAATGGAGTCCAGGGTGATATGAGCAAGTCACATGTCCTTGCATCGGTTGTTTGCACGGTGTCTCCCCTCTCTCTCTCTCCATAACTCAGGGAGCTCCTTGGTCCCTCTTCATGAGTCGGCCCTCCAGCCAAATCACTACACAGACCCTTCCTTCCAGGGTAACAAAGTCCTGCCAGACAAACTGTCCAGACACTGTCACAGACAGCCTTCTTTTCCAATTCTCCCAACCCTTTGCCACTTTCCCGTTAGCAGGTAAGGGAACATAGGTCTGCCTCACTACGCAGGGTCCCTGGCCTGGAACCCAATGACTAGCAGCCTAGGTCTTCTCAGTCTCAGACCCTGTTGTTCATCCCCATGGCTTCTTCCTACTCCTCCAAGCTCTCTGCCGGGCTCTGGATTTACCACCGGAGCTTCCTCCACTCCCCAAGGCTACTTCATCCTTCTAGGACTTTTGCATAACTCCCTAGTCCAGGGCAGAACCCCAGGGTTTATTCTTCCCCTGGATCCCATCCTTGTCCCTCACCAACACCCTTTCTCTGTTCTAGCGAGACCGCAGAGCTCCTTCCCCTTCCTACAGCCCATTCCTGAGCTCACTTCCCATCTTTATAACACTAGCCCCAGTTCCTCTCCCAACTGGGCTTCAGCTGCCATTAGGCCTTTTCAAGCCCTGGATCCCCTCCAGGTGCAGTATATAAGGTTAATTGGCCTTTTCTGGCCACCATTAACCACCTTGGGGCTTGTGTGGGGTGGACACACCATCACAAGGGGATCAAAAGTGGGCAGGGGGCTAGAATTGCTCCTCATGGTACTGGATAGGGCAGCTGGAGCAGAAAGGAGAGGCTCCCTGGAGAAATGTACCGAATCAGCACCTTTCTTGGCTGCTCTGGTTGGCTTTGTGCCCCCAGCTGGGTTGCACGGCTGCTCAGAGTGCAGTCTCATTAGATGTTCACATACCCCATTTGGAGCAGAGCTGGGGCAGTCAATTGGACTTGCTTTGGTCATCAGAGGCTTGTGCAAAGCTGCCACCTCATGCCCTAGCTGCCGGCCATCAGCAGCCAGGCCCAACGGATCAGCAGGAGGTCTTAGGGGAACACTGAAGAAACGAACGGGCAGCATGGAGACAGGGTGAGGAATGCTCACAGCAGCAGGAAAGGTGAAGGAGACCAGAGGTCTATTTCTCTAGCTTGGCTGGGCGGTGCTGGACAAGGGCGGAGTATCAGTGTTTGCAGACGCCTTTTCTTACGTGCTGGCAATGGAGTTAACAGCCGGCAGCCCACCTTCGCCCACGCTGCCTGAACACAGTCCGCATTTGGGCCAGCATGATGGAAAGAGGGGAAACTCCCATGCACAGTTAGTACACGGGAGAAGAGAGTCCATCCGCTGTACTTTTGGCATGGTGCGGAGATACAGAACTACGGAGCAGGAGGAAGCCAGCGAGACCGTGCCATGCACAAGCACAAACTCTGCGTGCTGGGGTAGTAATGGGTGGACGATGTTCGGAGGCCGAAGGACACTCCATCAATTCTGTGACCCCCCCCCAGTCCAATGCATGGGTGCTGGGAAATAGAACGTATTCCGGTGAGGAAGGAAACAGAGCTCCTGCAGCTCACTGTCCCCAAACACCAGGCAGGATGTTGTGGAAGTAACTCAGGGCAGCTACTGAACCAGTTCCATCTGTCTCCTGAGAGCTTGGAGGAGACGCTCAGTCAGTCCATCTTCCTCAGCTGGGATTTGAACCTGTAACCCATTGAGTCAGCACACTCCCTGCAAGGCTACTAGTGCTTAGCATTCACACTCCGATACCTTAGGAAAGTTCACACCTGAATATAAATATCCACTGGTCCAACATTCACGGTGCTTCGTCTCTGGTGAACATCTCCTTTCGGAAGGCCTTCTGTGCATGGCATTTTAGTGCCCATACAGAGGAGCTATGTGTCACCCTACCAGAGAGATTCAGCTCTGACCCTTTCCATGCTACCCACTTGTGTGGCAATAGCATTTTTCAGTGTTCAGCCGGAGCACCCATTGGAAACGGGATATACCAGGTCTGTGTTTTGCTTTGCACTTCTGCTATGTGATGCAGGAGGGAAATGGTTAACCCTGATGGCTTTATAGGAAGCATCCTATTTAAGTGGAATCTCTATGTCAAGGAATCACTTGGATTTCCTTAATTTGGCTTAATTTTGGTTAAAGAAAAGGTTCTTGTGGATGAGCACATTAAAATAGCTGTTCCCCCAGTTTTCTAGGAGATAGCACACTTCTTAGCACGACTTTGCCAGCGTGGGAGCTTTGGGAGTTGTAAACAACCATTTAAACAGCCACATTTGGAGTATGGTGTCCAATTTTGGGCCCCTCACTACAGGAAGGATGTGGACAAATTGGAGAGAGTCCAACAGAGGGCAACAAAAATGATTAGGGGGCTGGAGCACAAGACTTATGAGGACAGACTTGAGGGAACTAGGTTTGTTTAGTAGGCAGAAGAGAAGAATGGGGGGGATTCGATAGCAGCCTTTAGCTATCTGAAGGGGGTTCCAGGGAGGGCTCCAGGATGGAGCTAGGCTGTTTTCAGTGGTGGTAGATGACAGAACTAGGAGCAATGGTCTCAAGTTGCAGTGGGGGCAGTGGTGTGCCGTGGGGGTATGGGTGCCAAGCCCCAAGGCACTGGCTTCCGCGGGGGCACCGGGCCAGCCATCCATGACACACCACCTCCACCACTCCCTGTCCCCTGTGCATCATAAAGGGCCAGCATGGAGCCACCGCTTTCCCCTTCCTCCCAGGCGGGGGGGTGAAGTCACCCCACCTGAGCCAGTGCCGGGCTGCGAGGCTGGAGCGATAGGTAAGCGCAGGATGCCAGGTCGGCCCTTCATGGCGGGTGAGGGGCACAGGAGGCTGAGAGGCGGCTGCTCCTGCTTCCGTGCCCCTCTCCTCATGTGTTGTTAAGGGCTGGCCTGGCCCACGACCCAGGCTGGGCCTTGAGGCTGCCCCTGTCCTAGCCAGAGCCGGGCTGTGGGGCTAGAGCAGGAGGGGCAGGTGCTGCGTGGTGGGTAAGCATGGGAACAGAGGGCGGAGGAACATGTCTGCATTTGTACCCCCCCAACCCTTCCCTCAGGTACAGACCCCCTCCTCCACCCCAGGACAGCTGGGAGGCAGCACCGGGACCTCTCTTGCCCTGTGCGAGTAGGGAGGGGGTGCATGAGGTGAGGTGGGGCGCAAATGAAGGCTTGGCCCTCAGGCATCGGAGACCCACGGTATGCCACTGTGTGGGGGAGGTCTTGTTGGATATTAGGAAAACCTTTTTCCCTAGGAGGGTGGTGAAGCACTGGAATGGGTTACCCAGGGAGGTGGTGGAATCTCCATCCTAGAGGCTTTTAAGGCCTGGCTTGACAAAGCCCTGGCTGGGATGATTTAGTTGGGATTGGTCCTGCTTTGAGCAGGGGGTTGGACTGAGGGATATCTCTGGCTGCAAAACACAAGGGTGAGGAGATTGGCTGCAGGCTATGGGGATGGGTGGCAGGGAAAGGGGCTGTGAGCATGACTTTGAGAGGAAGCACACAGGCCTCCTTGGGCACAGAGCTTGCGGTTGTGGCACGCCCACAGGTTTCTGAGCAAGGAAACAGGCAGCAGCTGTTTTTTCCTACTGCATTTGGGGAACCAGGACTCTGGACGTTTTCTGTACATAAACAAAGTTACAACCACAAATATACCTGACTTCGCTCACTGATTTCTCATCCTAATGGAAACAATCCTATAAGGCCCTGGATACTGGCGAACTGTTCAAGCAATAGTGGAAACACACGTAAGTACCAGCAGTAACAGGACTATCTGTCCCACACCAAATCCATGTAAAGAATACTGAGTCCAGCTGGGAACATTTCATGGTGTGTTGCCGTTAGCCAAACTAGTGCCTAATATTTCAGTGAAAGGCAAGCCAAAGATTGTGCCCTGGGTAGAGGGCACTCTGCTATCAGCTCAGAGAGGGCATCAAACCTTCAAGGGAACTGCCCAGATAGCAGGCCCACAAAGGGGTGGCCTGGGCATGGGCCTATATATGAGGCACCCAGGGGATTCTCAGTTGCAGGTGAAACAACCACATACCAGCACACTGGTTGGTCACTTACTTCCCACATCCGTTACTGGAATGATTCACTCTTGCTTCCTCCTGTGAGCACTTCACATTTCCTATAATGAAAACCAGGCCCTGAAACAGACTGTGAAGTTCCTCTGCCTGATGCAATCCCTGCCTTTTTATAGATGTAATCTTAGATGTTGGTTTCTTGCCTCCCCTTGCCCAGTTCCATGTCTTCTTAGGACCTCAGCAACAGGTGGTTAGAGATGTCCCCAGGGCTGGAATCTCTTCTCCTGAGCCTGCCTGGGCTGGTTGTTTCCATTTTGGCCTCTTGGCTTGCGTCCTTCCAAGTGCTCTGTTTCAAACCCCTCCCTCCCATCCATCTGCTGAAGGCAATGCACACAGGCATTCGAGAGGAGGAGCTGAGCACTCAAAGAGACTAGACCACATGATGGAAAGAGAGAGGGACTTCAGTGCTTTGATCCATTCATATCCTCTCCTGCCACTTGGTCACTGTGGAAGGGAGCTGGCATGGTGTTTGGAACTACGGCCAAGAGAACAATTGATTTTTTGCCCCAGGGGCCAGACTGAAAAAAAAATTTCAGTTTGGATCTGTGGCAAACAGCCAGCTTCTCCCTATTGGGTCTCACACTTTTGCCTCTTGTAGTGGGCCAGGGCGTCGCCAGTTACCCCATCTCCGCAGGGAGGGGGTTAGGGACCCGGGCCCGCCAACTCCTCCGGGTCCCAGCCCAGGGGCTCTATGAGTAGTAGCTATGTGCTGCTGGCACCGTACTTGCAGATGCAGACTTTTTCCCAGGCTATTTTCCCCCCTCCTACCTTCTGGCTTCCTCAGCCCAGTACCTTCTCCAGGACTCCACCTCTCTTCCACACACCACTGTACTCTGTTCGGCTCCTCTTCACAACTCCACACACCACTGTACTCTGTTCAGCTCCTCTTCACAACTCCACACACCACTGTACTCCGGGAACAAAGCCTGGATCATTCTAGAACTTACATACCACCCTTCCAGAACTTTCCTACTGCCCTCTGCCCTTGCTATACTACGCCCCAGCTCAACACCACAGGTTTGGGCTACTTGGGACGTGAGGCAGTGCTGGCATGAAAGGGCATCAGCGTTGCCATGTTGGCTTCCAACCCTATGCTGTACCTGGAAGTGAAAAGGCTGTAGGGAAAGGAACCATCGGGTCACTCTGGCATTCTTCTCCTTGTTAGTGTGCATCCATTGGAGCGGGGAGTGGTCTGTCACCAGGGTAAATCTCCTCCCTAGTAAATAATATCGGAACATTTCCATAGCCCATTTAACTGCCAGGCACTCTTTCTCAACCACAGCGTACTTCTGTTCTCTGGGGAGGAGTTTCCTACTGAGATACAGGATCGGGTGCTCCTCTTTGCTTACAACCTGGGAAAGGACAGCCCCCAGCCCTGTCTCAGAGGCATCTGTTTGGAGAATGAACTGCTTCTCAAAATCCAGGGCTAGAAGCACTGGGTGGCTACAAAGAGCTGTCCTCAAATCCACGAATACTTTCTCAGCTGCCTCAGTCCACTTCACCATATCTGGGCCCCAAGCTTTTATCAGGTTGGTCAAGGGCCCTGCTCTAGTGGCAAAGTGGGGGATGAATCTCCTATAATACCCTACGATCCCTAAGAATGCCCTGACCTGTTTCTTGCAGGGCCTCTACCTTGTCTCACTGGGGCTTTACTAGACCTCTCCCTACCACATATCCCAGGTATTTGGCCTCAGCCAGCCCTATTGCACACTTCAAGGGGTTTGCAGTGAGGCCAGCTTTCCAGAAGGTGTCGAGCACTGCCTCTACTTTCCCCAGGTGCATTTCCTAGTTGGGGCTATGGATGACCACGTCAATGAGCTAGGCGGCTGCATACCTGGCGTGGGGTCTCGGTAGGTGGTTCATCAGTCTTTAGAATGTTGCAGGGGCCCCATAGAGTCCAAAGGGAAGGACGGCATACTGAAACAGGCCATCGGGCATGGAGAAGGCAGTCTTCTTTCTGGCATCCGAGGCCGCCACCCAAGAGGCGGTGGAGACAGGCCTGGCAGTAGGGGACGTCCACATCCCCGTGGAGCCTCTAGAGAATCTGGGCATACGGGTGGTCCTCACCTCTGTCCCACCCTTCCTCCCCAATGTTGCCCTTCTGCCTTTCCTCTCCACCCTGGGGAGGCCTCTCTCCACCATCAGCCCGCTTCCTCTCAGCTGCAAGGACCCCACCCTCTGCCACATCCTCTTGTTCCACCAGCGGGCACGGAGTGGGTGCGGTTCTTCCAGTAGGTGTCCACCTTCCTCAGTACCCTGGATCCTCGTGAATGCCTGGTCCTGGGTGGAGACTTTAAGACAACCCTTGAGGAACATGACCGCATGGGGATTGAACACTGCCAGGCCGCTGCGGATGTCCTCCGGGAGATTATCGACCATCACTCTCTGGTGGATGTCTGGCACAACCACCACCAGAACGATGTCGTCACCTTCACCTACGTCCGGGTGGGGGAAGACCAGTCGATCCACTCCCAGTTGGACAGCATCTATCTTTCTTGCCACCACCTTTCATGGGCCCACTCCTCCGGCGTACGGCCGGCCCCGTTCTCGGATACCTGGTGACCGTGACAGCCCCTCTGACTGCAGAAAGGTTAGGGCCAGTCTACTGGCACTTCAACAACAGCCTGATGGAGGATGTGGGATTTGTAGCATCCTTCCAGGAGTTCTGGCTGGCCTGGTGGGAGCAGCGGAGCGCCTTTCCCTTGGTGCAGCATTGGTGGGATGTGGGGAAGGTGCGCGTCCGGCTCTTCTGCTGTGACTACACTCGGGGAGCCAGCCGGTGGAGGGATGCGGGGATAGAGCAACTGGAACGGGAGGTCTTAGCACTAGAGAGGCGTCTCACCACCATCCCTCTGCGGAGCATGCCGGTAGAAGCGGGAGGAGCTCCGGGCCCTTGAAGACCTTCGGGCTTGGGGAGACTGCGTTCGATCCCACATCCATCTCCTTCGGGAGACGGATCACAGCTCCCACTTCTTCTATGCCCTGGAGAAAAGGAAGGGAGCCCGGAAGCACGTCACCTGCCTCCTGGCAGAGGACGGCACTCCCCTCACAGACCTGGTGGAGATGCGTGGAAGGGCCAGGGCCTTCTACGCCAGTCTCTTCTCTCCGGATCAGACCAAAGCCACCACCTGCTGAGTGCTCTGGAATGAACTTCTCATGGTGAGCATGGGCAAATGGGACCAGCTGGAGCTATGTCTCACTCTAGCCAAGCTCTCGGGAACCCTCCGCCTCATGCCCACGAACAAATCCCTGGGCATGGATGGGCTGACCGTGGAGTTCTACCACATGGCAAGGTCCAGGCCGAGTCCAAGGCCAGTGGAGAGCTCCCCCTCTCATGCAGGTGGGCCATGCTTGCCTTGCTGCCCAAGAAGGGGGACCTCCATGACATTCAGAAATGGCGTCCCCTCTCGCTCCTCAGCACGGACTACAAAATTATAGCCAAGGCCCTCCCACTGTGCCTGGGGTCCATGCTGCAGGACGTGGTCCATCCCGACCAGACCTGCACCGTCCTGGGCCGCACCATCTTTGACAACCTCTATCTGGTCTGGGACCTCTTAGAGCTCGGGTATAGGGATGGCCAGTTGTTCACCCTCCTGTCCCTGGACCAGGAGAAGGCATTCAACAGGATGGACCATGGGTACCTCCTGGGCACTCTGTGGGTGTTTGGCTTTGGGCCCCACTTTGTGGGTTTTTTCCGGGTGCTGTACGCCTCTGCGGAGTGCCTGGTCAAGCTCAACTGGACCCTGACCGAGCCGGTCAGCTTCAGGCGAGGAGTGCGCCAAGTCTGCCCACTTTCAGGCCAGCTGTATGCTCTGGCCATCAAGCCCTTCCTCTGTCTCCTCCGCGAGAGGCTGATGGGGTTGGTGCTCCGTGAGCCAGAGCTGAGGTTGGTCCTGTCAGCGTACACCTATGACGTGCTCCTCGTGGTCCAGGACCCGGGCAATCTGGCATGGCTGGAGGCCTGCCTAGCCGTCTACTCGGCGGCTTCCTCTGCACGGGTCAACTGGGTCAAGAGCTCTGGCCTGATGGTAGGGGCCGGGTGGCCGACAAGCTTCCTCCCACCCGCGCTTCAAGCCATCCGGTGGAGCGTAGGTCCACTGCTCTATCTGGGCATCTACCTTTCCGCCACCCATCCCTCCCTGGCAGAGAACTGGCAAGATTTGCATGACCGGGTGTCTGGGTGGCTGTGGAAATGGACGGGACTGCTCCGGTGCCTCTCCCTGTGAGGGAGGGCACTGGTGCTCACCCAGCTGGTCCTGTCCATGCTCTGGCACCGGCTCAACACGCTGGTCTCAACCCCGAGTTTCCTGGCCCACCTCCAGAAGACAGTTCTGGAGTTCTTTTGGCCAGGACTGCACTGGGTCTCTGCAGGGATCCTGAGTCTCCCCTGGAGGAGGGCGGGCAGGGCCTGTGCTGCATCCACAGCCAGGTCCACACCTTCCACCTCCAGGCCCTGCAGAGACTCCTCTATGGTGCAGATAGTCCGGCGTGGAGCCACTTGGCCCATGCCTTCCTCCGCCACCTCCAAGGGCTCCGATACGACTGGCAGCTCTTTTTTCCCCATCCGAGAGGTCTTCCGCGAGACCTCTCCGAGCTGCCGGTCTTCTACCAGGACCTCGTCTGGACCTGGAGGCTGGTCTCGGCCTCCAGGCCCCTTGTGGTTACCGAGGGGGAGGATCTCCTCGCGGAGCCCCTGCTACACAACCCCCAGCTGCGTGTGCAGGTGGCGGAGGCCCCCTCAGTGCGACGACGGTTGGTCCTGGCAGGAGTCACCAGGATCGGAGACCTCCTGGACTACGCCCGGGGGGCCTGGGTGGACCCCCAGGCGCTGGCTCGGCGCATGGGGCTCTCCACCCATCGAACCCACCGACACGTACTCCAAGAGGTGAGGGCAGCCTTGTCCCCCGCTGCTCAGGCTTACCTCGAGCGGGTCTTGCGAGAGGGTGCTCCCCGCCCTCCCCTCAGCCCTAGCCCTCCAGTGCTCACCATCGGGCCTCAGCCCCGTGAGCCCCTCCAGCATCCCCATCCCCACACACCTAGCCAGCTGTACGACTTGCAGCTGGTTCTCTTTCAAACTGCGCCCAGATACCATCTGTACACGCTCATGCTCGTGCTCCACACCCTTCATTTTCTCGCCCTCATGTCCCATCCAGACACCAAATGGCGGGACCTAATGCCACCTGTGGAGGGCGAGGACCCTCAGTGGGGCAGCCTCTATTCCACCTTAACCCCGCGGCCTGCTAGGGACATCGGCTGGTGGCTCCTTCATGGAGCTGTGAGCCCGGGTGTGTACCTGGCGTGCTTCACCCCTCGCCCCAACACCTGCCCCTTTTGTGGTATGAGGGAGACCCTGGCGTACGCCTACCTGGAGTGCGCGAGACTGCAGCCCCTGTTCCGGATCCTCCAGAACCTCCTGTTGAGGTTCTGGCTGCACTTTTCCCCTCACCTGTTTATCTATGCACACCCCATCCAGAGCCCCACGAAGTCGTGGGACCTCCTCATCAACCTCTTCCTAGTCGTGGCCCACCCACCCTCTCCTGGGCCTCAAATAGAAGAACTTTCCTATTGCCCTCTTCCCTTGCTATACCCACAGATCAAAAAAACACCCAAAATGGAACAAAACAAAACCCTGAAACGAAATGAAATTTTACCGGTTGGTGTTGGGTTTTTTGGGGTGTTTTTCATCCTTTTGTTTGTTTGGGAGGATTTCTTAAAAATAAATCTAGCCACATTTCAAAATGAAATATTTGCTTTGAAATGAAAAGTCGAAATATTTTGTTTCCATTTGGTCAGGCTTTTTTGGGAGGAAAAAGTCCTTTTCCAACCAGAACTATGAGCCAAATTCAGCCCAGATTCGCAAATAATTTCAGTGTCCTGAAAAATGCTTTTATTGCTGAGTTTACTACTGATCCCAAAAAATTCACCCAGCTCTAATTGTGAGTCAAAAAGGCCTGTGTTGTATTCCTGGATCTCCCACTTAACGGCCATGTGGCCTGAGCTAGACCACAGTCCCATCCCTGTACCTCCGTTTCCCTAGCTTTAAAATGGCAGTAATAATGATACAAGCGTGTGATAAGGATGACTGTAAAGTGCAATATGAACGCTCGCTCTGATTGCTCCCTCTTGGTGGGTCACACACTTTGTGCCTGACTCGAAATCCTCTGAAGACACCAGGTGGAGGAAGCAACAGCTGACAGCTCTGCGGTGTAGAAGAGCAAGTCCTTACGATACAATACCGGCGATCCGTTTTATTATTTTCCAAGACAACCTTCAGCCAAAGTTCCCTTCAGGATGACCGAAGCAGCACAAGATGCTTTTATTTTTAGATTCAAAGACAGAAGGAACTACAATGACCATCTAGTCTGGCCTCCTGTATAAAACAGGCCATAGGACTTCCCTAGATTTATTCCTGGCTTTGCTGCTGCTGCGTGGATTGGGCACCGCAAACCAAAACATCTTGGAGTCAGTGGGATCTGCACCTGTTTAAGTCAGAGTGAATTCAGCCCATGCCCTCTAGGATGGATGCTCTGGATTGCCCATCCGTCCCTCTCCATCTTCTCACTGAGATCCAGCTACAAAGCAGCACCAGAGGTGGCAAATGGCAGGTCCCTCCGAAGGCTGCTGCTGACGTCAGAAGCTGGGACGCAGACACAGTGAGCAGATGAAGCTATCACAGCGAAGTGACAGCTGCAGGAACGGGGCCTTGGAATAACTCACCTCAGCAATTACAGGGCAAGGGGGAGGGGGTCAGAAAAACAGCCCCAGAGACTCTAGCAGGAATTGCAGCTGGGAGGGGAGACCAATGTTGGGTAGCATTTCAGCCCTGCTGTTGTTCAACAGTCGTGGTGCATTGCTGGAGGAGAACGAATGAGAAATTCACTGGCTTATTGACAAGGAGGAAGAAAGGACAAGGACACCCTGACAAGCAGCACATGGGCTGGAGAAGGAAAGATCATTAACAACGACAGGACAGAAATCCCCAGAGGGGGGCTGTCTGCACCTGGGGGGCGGGGAATGAAGGAGGAAGAGGAGTGGCAGGGACCTTGTCTACATTAGAGACATGATGGGCTGACCACTATTATGGATTATGTGTATTACCCTAGGGTCTCCAGTAATGGAGCAGGTCCCCATCGTGCTAGGCGCTGTGCAAACACAGAGCAAAATGACAGTCTCTGCCCCAAAGAGCTGGCAATCTAAGTAAGACAAGAGACACCAGGCAGAGACAGACAGACAGGGGAGGACAAAGAAACAGGCAATACTGGTGAGCAATATGTGATTCTCTCATACTCCTGTACCACAGAGCGGGAGATAGCATGGCCCAGGGCCCAGCACAGGGGCCTGTGGCTTGGGAGAGCTAGTTCTATGCCTGGCTCTGCCAGTGACCAGCTGAGTGACCTTAGACAAGTTATTGGGCTGTTCTCTGCCTCAGTTTCCCCATCTGTAATATTGGTTCAAGATACCAACCTCCTTTGTAAAGTGCGTTGAGGCCGAAGAGCTAGGGATTATTACTGCTGTTATCTGGCTTTCGCACATACAAACCCTCCCATCAGTGAACTGATCCGTTTAGATCAGACATGCTTCGATCTACGAGGGTCCCTCTCCCAGGCCCATTTCCACAGGGCATCATTGGTGTAATAGCCGTGTTGATGCCAACAGTCCTGCCTCCTCGCAGCAAGAACGGAAGCCAGCAGCAAGTGCGAAAGGAGCTGTTTCCATGGCAGTTATGTTCTCTCCAGAGGCATCTTCTCTGACTGGAGCTGTGTCTCCATGGTAATGGGCCTCTGACGTCTCGGCTCACGTTTCTGCGCGTGGGTTTTCTCCGCGTCTGGGGGGCGGCGTCCAAGGGTCTGACTCACAGAGCGGAGTCTAGACCAGCCTACTGAGGTTTCTCCGTGTGCCACTATCCCACAGGGGCCCATTCGTGCTCTGTCCTCAGACCATCCACAGCCCAGCTATGATGAGTGTGTTTCAGCATTCAGCCCGGCTCAGGTGGGTCTGTAAACCCAGGTCAGGTGGGTCGTAAACAGGCAGCTAGCACGATGGGATCTGCCCAGCTATCTCTGGGCTGAGCTGAGGAACTTTACACAGACCTGGGTTTGCTGCGCACCTTCGTTTGTCATTCACACCTGTGCTGCCACACATGCATCTCATCCCCACTTTGCACCAGTGTAGATCACAGAGTCATAGAAATGGGGGGCATGAAGGTGTGGCTTAGCCCATCCCCTTGCACAGAGGCCGGATTAAGTATCCCTAGTTCAGAAATGGTCTAGGGATTGCCCCTGTCCTGGGACACCTCCAATGGTGGGGATTCTGCAGCCACGCTCCATAATCTGTTTCAGGGCTTAACTATCCATCGAGTCAGAAAGATTTTCTAAATCTAACCTAAAGCTCCCTTGCTGCACGCTCCCCCTATTCCTTCTCTGGGGAAGTGAGGCCACAGAAAGGCAACAGAAGAGCATTACAGAGAGGTGTAAGGGAGCACTGACAGTTCTGATTGGCCTTTGCACAGCGCCTTCTGTCAGGGGACCGTGGAGCCCTTTTGGAGTCACTCTCCTCCCCCTGGGAGGGAGGCAAGAACCACTACTGTTATTTTTAACAGATGGGGAAACAGGCACAGAGTGAGGCAGTGACTTCCCATGGTCACGTGCAGCAGATCTAGGCATTGAACCCAGAGCTCCTGACTATAAGGCCCGTGCTCGAACTACAAGACCATCCTTCCACTGTGACAGCAAGGTGTAAAGAAAGTGTCATATGGGGGCCCTTTCCAGGGGTTGTGCTGGGGTGTTCATCCCATACCGGTCCTGAAGGGGTTAAGGTAGCTAGCTGGGCTAATTAACCACACAGCCTGCAGCTGGAGAGGAGCCAGGGCTCCATAATGCTTAATTAAGGATGATGCTCACCTGGGTAGGAATAGATGGTGGCTTCTCTAAAGCTAAGAACAGAAGGGGGCTGTAGGAGGACATGGGAGTTATTTCTTAACATTGGGAAGGCTTGTCAGTGATTATAGGGTCTGCTAAGGAGTCAAAGACGAAAGTATCCCTGGGGAGCGGAGGAAGCTCGGATGGGTGGTAAACTCTGAGATGCCAGAGAACAGAAGGCGAATGTAGGACAGAGCCTGGGGAAGTAGTAACCAGGCCTGGGAGCGAGGAGGCCATGGCTGTGAAGTATAGGATCCCTTAGCTAGAACCCCGATGGGAGGCCAGGCCAAGGCTCCCTACTGGAGAAGGGACACAGCCTTTTGGATGTGGAACAACAGAGGGGCAGCTTGTTCAGAGAGACATTGGCAGACCCCTGGAAGAAAAGAACCACAGCGAGCTGGCTGGATAGCTGAGCCACAAAGGAAACTTACCCTGGGTCCTGGAGGATGAGAGTGAGCCAATGGGCTGAGCGACTGTGGGACAAGGGGTGTCAGACTGGTGGCGAGCTAATCCCCAGATGAGCCACGAGGAGGTGAGTGAGTGGTGAATCGTGAGCCCCGTTACAGGGCCGCCCAGGGCTGTGAGGCTCTTTGCTCCCACCTGCCCTCAGCGTGAGGAGCCCTGGTGTGTGTCTGCCATGGGTCAGCTTCCAGACTACAGGCAACACACACAAACACTGCTCTCAGCTTGTACCAGCTGTGCTATCCGTCTGCAGACAAGCAATAGGTGCATTCCAACACCTGAGTGTCTCCCTGGAGCGCCCAGCCCATTTCCTGGGATGCTTGCAGCATTCTCAGAGCTGCTGCTTGCAAAGGAAGAGCTCAGCTTATCAATTACACCCTGGCTCACAGCTCCGCTTAACGCGCAGTGCTCAGATACGTTTATAGCGAAAACAGGCATGTTTATTTAACAAAGGAGAAAGGTTCAAGACGTGGCAAGGGCAAGCATTGCAAATACACAAACAGAACCGTGACGAGCATTCTAGAGCTTAGATGTAACTAACAAGATATTTTCCTGTCTAATGAAGTTTCGCTCCCCCCGTGTCTCAGCAGCGTTTTCCAGCCAGGCTGGCTGTCACCCTGCTTTCACAAGACTGCACATGTGGATCCTTGGTGAAGGATCCTGGGTGTATCTCAATACACCCTGTTATACCCACCCTCCGCCACCCCACAGTCCATTGTCTGTCTTGTAAGAAGGCCACCTGCTATGGCTTTTTTCCCCTGCAGCTCTCTTCTCTTGTGATTTCACAGTCTCTTGATCAGCATCAGGGTCAGCAATGCAAATAAGCCTTTGCTGTGAATGCATACAATGCACCGTACCAGCCGCACAACCAGACAGCGAGAAGTGTCTGCTCCGCCCTGCCTGAACAGTACGTGTCGGAGGCCTGTCACCCGCCTCTAGTTTCAAGAATCTAAGAACATAATTTCCAGTATAGAAAAATAACTTCTTCAACGCTATCTGTACACACACTTTTGCAATGATTGTGATGACCGAAAACAACGAGAGTCCTGTAGCACTTTAAAGACTAACAAATTTCTGCAGGCATAAGCTTTCTTGGGCTGCAACCCACTTCGTCGTTGTACACAGACTAACACAGCTACCCCTCTGGAACTATGATGACCAATGAGCTAATGGCTTTCAGTAGAGGCCTTACATGTCCCCCTTTGCTGAATTCTTCTGTGTATACCAGATCCAGAGGATCCTTGTAAACCCCTATGTGCCCCTGTGCCCTCTGCCAGCCAGCAGCAAGAGGTACCTGAGTCAAAGCAGGCAGCAGGTGTGGGGAGAGAAGGAAATATTCAGATTCCCAGGCAGGTAGGGACCACAGATCACCTAGTCTGACCTCCTGTATAACACAGGTGAGAGAACGTCCCCAAAGTAACTTTTGTTGAATGGGACTATAAGGGAATTATTCCAAAGTAATGCACACTGGAAAAAATAATCTCATCATTATGTACAAAACATGGGGGTCTAAGTTAGCTGTTACCACTCAAGAAAGAGATCTTAGAATCATAGACTATTAGAGTTGGAAGGGACCTCAGGAGGAATCTAGTCTAACTCCCTGCTCAAAGCAGGACTATCCTCAGCTAAATCATCCCGGTGAGGGTTTTGTCAAGCCTCAGCTTAAAAACCTCTAAAGATGAAGATGCCACCATCTCCCTAGGTAACCCATCCCAGTGCTTCACCGTCCTCCTAGGGAAAAACATTTTCCTAATGTCCAACCTAGACCTCTCCCCGCTGCAGCTTGAGACCGTTGCTCCTAGTTCTGTCATCTGCCACCAATGAGAACAGCCTAGCTCCATCCTCCCTGGAACCCCCTTTCAGGTAGTTAAAGGCTGCTATCAAACCCCCCCTCGTTCTTCTCTTCTGCAGACTAAACAGGCCTAGTTCTTTCAGCCTCTCCTCATAAGACTTGTGCTCCAGCCCCCTAATAATTATTGTTGTCCTCCGCTGGACTCTCTCCAACTTCTCCACATCCTTTTTGTAGTGGGGGGCGGTGGTCTGGCCTAGTGGTCAGAGCTGGAGTCAAGCTCCAGGAGTCAGAGCCAAGGGTCAAGCTGGGGTCAGGCACCAGGAGTCAGAAACCAAGCGGGGCTGGAGCCAGGCTAGTAACAAGGCTGGCACAGGAGCGACCGCAGCTGTGGACATAAGCTCTGGGCAGCCACTGATGAAGTGCTATTGCTGGGCTCAAGAACAGCCCTGGTAAGGCTGCTCACCCAGTCCGGTGATCCGGCTGATTAGAGCTTTCGGCTGTGGTTAGCTAGCGGGTCCCAGGCCCAGCCATGGGCCCTCAGTCCTGACACGGTGAAGAGGAACACAGGACGTGGGACTGGCAGAGCCCTGCTGGGTCAGAGTCCAGTCCCCTCCTACCGCGGGCTGTCCCCCCAGAGAATCCCGTTCAGAAACTGATCAATTAGCTTACGACTACCTGGGCGGTTGCCCTGTGCCTCAGATATTTGTCTAACTGAATATTTGTCGATTGCCCACACGTCCCCTCCCCGTGGGGGCCTGGCCAAGCTGCAGAGACTTGGTTTAAACTTCTGGAATATTTCTAAACGCCCCAGGAGTCTCACCCAGATTTCTGCTCTTCCTAGCAGACTTCAGCTTTTACAAGTGCAGGAACACAGGGATAATCAGAGTGGGTCAGGGTCCCTCTAACCCAGTATCCCAGCTCTAACCATGACAGCACCAGTTGCTTCAGAGGAAGGAGTAAGAGCCCCACATTGGGAGGTGTTGGATAATTTCCCACCCACGTTAGGTTCTCTCCTGAGCCCTTATAACTTAGGAGACCGATTATGCCCTGAAGCATGAATAGGGTGCCCAGTGACCTAAGAGAGACTGCTGGACTGGGACTTGGACGGCTGGGGTTCTACGCCCGGCTTGGCTGCTGGGTGTCCTTGGGCAAGTCACAGCCCCTCTTGGTGCCTCAGTTTCCCCATCTGTACAATGGGATTAATGACACTGGCCTCCTTTGTGAGTGCGTGGAGACAAACAGAGCTGGGGTGGCTATTTTCATGCAGTGCCTGTGGGAGCTTTGAGGAGGATGGAGTGGGAGTGAACGTCCTGTGCCCAGCATGGCTCCTTTTCGAGTGGCTGGTGCTATGTCAGCACGGATCTCCAGCAGTCTCTTCGCTGAGCCCACGTGTATCTAGGACCTAGTTCCCACTGATTTCCATGGGAGTCAGGCACCTAAATAGCATTGAGGATCTGGGCCTGGGTGCCAGGACGGGGATGTCTGGTTCCTAGGCACGCAATTTGGGCTGTGGGCTCCTGCCCCTGGAGCAGTCGTGTTCTCCCTGTGAATCTAACCTTCTCCATTAGCTTGTCATGGGCACCAGCCTTCTTCTCCGTGTTCATTCAGCCCGGAGCATTGCACCGCTCCGCTCTACCAACAGAGCTTGCCCTGTCTTGTCCTGGAGACAGCAGCCAGGCTGAAAAGATGCCAGGATTGAGCACACAAGAAAGATGGAAAGGGAGAAATCCAGTCCCCAGGCCCATTTGCTCCCGGGCTCCCCTCCGCTGCACCAGTGGTGACATTCTGTCCCGAATTACCGCCGTGCAACTTGGTTATTCATGGCCTCGCACCCTGACCCCAGACGCCTGCTGTTGGATGCTGCACCGAGCGCTGTGAAAAGTCACCTCCTCCTGCACGTATCTGTTCGAAGATCTGTTGGGGCCAGGCAAGAAGAGCCAGACTTTGTCCATTGCTTGTTAATCACAAAACTGGCAGAGCCTGCCAGGCAGACACATTGTGCGCACGTTGCAGTCACCCTGTGAACTCCAGGCCAGCTGACCGTGGCAGCGCCTGTGTCCCTCGCCCGTCTTTGGCCGTGGCCTTCAGGCCGCTCGTGGGATCCCGCGTGAGGAGCTCCTTAATGAGACTTCGGATGGCTGACTTAGCAATGATTTACCTCATTAGCCAGGGTCAGCCTGGGAACATCTTTGTCCTTACAACGGGTGATTAGAGAACTGGCTGGCAACCAGCTCCAGAGCTGACAAAGAGCAGGGCTTGGACTTGTGATTCTGCAAAGCCGCGGGGGCGGCGCTGGCAGTCCGGTGCCTCTTGGACAGGCCTTCGGAGCAGAACCGAGAGGAGCCGTGCACTCAAGTGCCTTGAGTAAGTGGCCCCGACATCCAACAAGGTTGTCGTTCTGGTGGCACTGCCCCTGCCTCTGCAGATAGATTGATCGAGGGGTTTAGCCCTAGGGGCATCGCAGGGGACAGTTTTCTGCTAACGGGTCTCTTGGGCTCTTTGTCCCTTGGTTCTAGTTAATCTCGCCCGCTCTGGCAGCGGAGGGAATGCAGAGACCTTGGAAGAGAGCTTCACCCCTCCAGCGCTAAGTGCCCACGCTCTCACGCTAATCACCCAGTAATTACTGGCGTGGCCATCACGCCGGGGGCAGGGGAATTTTCTGTGCAAGCGGCAGCAAGAACTACCCTTAATTATTTTGCATTTTTATAGCCTGCAAACAGTAACACTCCCTTCCTGCCGTCAGCTCGCGCCCTCTGGCAGCCACCCGTGCCAAGGCTCTGGCACCATCAGATGCTCTGGTCCCGGGGGGGGGAACCAGTTTGCCCCCCATTTGCCTTTTAATCACCAGGTTAAAGCTTTGGGGGTGGCCTGCCTTTTTCAAAGTTACTAAACCAGAGTGGCTGATTCCACAAGATGGGCCCGGGCCAGCTGAGGGCACTCGGCACCTCGCAGGTCACCGTTGTCGAGCCCTGGTTTGGGGCAGAGGCTATGGTACCCTCTGCTGGTCCCCAGGAGGGGTGGGAGACAGCCCCCGCTGTGCCCCTTTTGGGCGATGCCTGTGGGGGCAGGGCAGAGGGTGCCATCACAATGGTGTGCTGGGGGGGTGAGCAGTGTAATGGGGCACTGGATAAATCGGGATGGCCAAGTGGCAGAGATTTGCCTAGGTAGAGCTGGTACCTGTGACGGCTGTTGGGATGTGTGGGTGTCATACACACAGGGGGATTATTGATCCCCCCCCTTCTCTGAAGGGCTACGCTTTTACCCCAGAGTCTGTGGGTGGCTAGAGCGGAGCCAATGGTCTTTTACTGCACTGCAATTCCTAGGTTATAATATCTGCCCTCAGTTGCCTGGTAAATGCAGCCTGAATGAGGCAGCTGAGAAGAGAAAAATCCTTTCCCCAGCTCCAATCTAGCAGCAAGCCAGAGGGAGAGACTCTCTGATCTGGGGGGTGCAGGATAAGAGGTCAATGAAAACCACCCTTTATCCTGAGCGCTGGGGCTTATTTCTGACATTTCTTCATGGAGAGTCCGCGCACGTCAGTGGGACCCTGAGTCGAATTGATCAAGGCACGTTCTGCAGCCAACTTGCCCCATGAGGGATGGATTAAGGGAAAAGGCCAAATCTAACCCACAGAGTAAGGCTGGGATGTTACTGGATGTGCTTTGAGACAGGCTGTCCTCGGCCAGAAGGCACCACCTAACCCGATCTCCTGTGTAGCACGGGCCGTGGGACTTCTCTGAATCAATTCCTGTTTGAAGTAGAGCAGGTCTGGATCAAACACTGCAGGCTGCAAATGGCTCCGAGGCTGCACCGCCCACACAGTCCACAAGCTCTGAGACCGTCCCAGGTGGTAACTGGCTGAGAAGAGGGGTACCGTTTTCAGAAGCACCTAAGTGACTTAGACGCCTAAGGCCCAGCGATACCAAGGTATTTAGATGCCTAGTGGTATTTTCCAAAGCCCCTAAGCAGGTTCATCACCGAACTCTGGCTGGAATAAGGGGAGACTCCTGACCTGCTGGGCGCGTTTGTAGATACACCAGGCACCAATCTAGATCTTGGGTCCCATTTTCAAAAGAGACAGAAGCACTTGGGCCTAGATCCTTGACGCCGTTTAGGAACCTGAACACCATCGAAATCAATGGATGTTAGGGGCTTTGATGCTTCCTGGGACACCAGGGTTGTGAAACACAAAGCTTCCACTCGCCCTTAGCGTGAGGGGTCCTGGTCTGTGCCCTGAATCTACCAGCACTCCTCTCTCTGCCTATACAGGCTCCGTTGTCCCTCTGCAGGCCAGCAACGGGCACTTGACAGCCCCCGCACTCTCCGAGTGTCACCCTGGAGCGCCAAGCCCCTGGACTACTGGGCACTCGGAGAAGCAGCAAAGGCCAGCTTCCCAGCTCCACCCGGCTCACAGCCCGGCCGAACTCCCAGCACTTAGGCAGGTTTGGGCTGAAATCAGGTGCACGTTCAGCTCTCAAAGAGCAGCGAGTCAAGTAACAGCAAGTAGGTAGAAGTACTGGAAGCAATGGGTTACAGCTAAACCAAACTCACAACCCGCCTTCTAGAGCCCAAACGTATCTAATCCGACACTCGCTGTCTCACAAAGGGTGGCTCTCCCACGGTCTGTCTCCCAGCCTTTAACTGCCAGGCCGGGCGTGATCCTCCATTCGTAAGACAAGTGCTCTGGCGGCTTGGCCACGAGGCAAAGGAGCCTGTGTTTTCTCCTTGCATTCTCCTGAGAAACCCAACCACCTCTTTGATCTTAGTCACAAACAGGCACCCCCCTGCTGTGTGTCCCTGCCGGTAGATGTTGTTGTTTCTTGTCAACTTCACAGTCTTCACAGGCTCTGTGTGCAAAGAGACACACAATAAGCTGCCAGGGAGATACGTGTCTCCTACCTACTGCCTGACCAGACCCTGTTTATCACCTTTGTGGCCTGTCTTAATTCACAGGCCTTAAGAACACAGGTTTCAATCTAGACGTACAATATCCATACATGCGTATTCAATGACTATAACAACCAGTGAGCTGTAGGCTAGAATAGAGACCCTTGGCTAACTATAATATAGCTCTCAGACCCAGGGCAGCTCTGTAATATGCACCTCTCATGCCTTCTGCCAGTTGGCACCAAGGCTTTCCTGGCTCACGGAGGACTTCATGCTTTTGAGGATGTGGGCCGTGGGAGCCTAAGTCTCCAGGAGAGTGGAAGAGACCTGCTCCTAAGTCAAGTGGAACAGCTAAAAGAGATGCTCTCGCTCAACCAGAAGTTAGGGGTTGGATGCAGGAATCACTGGGTGAATTCTCTGGCCTGTGCTATGCAGGCGGTCAGATTAGCTGTTCACACTGGGCTCTGCGTAGCTCCGTTCTCTTCACTCTGGTCTCTGACCCATGGCACCCCTGGGTAAGAATGATTCTACAGTTACCTAAGAGACACTGTACAGAGTCAGAGGTGCAAGGTCTGGCTTGTTAGGGCGGATTCCTTTAAACACGGCCTTTCTCTAATTGCTGCTAAGCTGACTTCAGAGCAGCCACGGAGTCAGTGCTTTATAGATTGTTCCCTCTGACAAATCCAGGGCTCCAGGCTCTTCTGACATCTACTTATTCAGCTGGCTTTTTTTAAGCTGTGGTTTCAATTTTGTTTTATGTTTGCCTTGGATTTGAAACCTCGAAAAATCTGTCACCTTGATTCTGTTCCTGGCCGAAGTGTAGCCTTAAGATAAAGGATGAAACCTGGTTTGATCCAGTCTGGCTCGGCTAGCGCTAAGACACCTGCTCTCGTCCCTGTCTGTGACCATATGCAAAGCCTTGCCGTGGAGCTGCCTGGTTTGCATGTCTGGCGAGGTAGCAGCAGATTTAGATGTGGAGTGAAGGGCTCAAGCCACCCAGCCAGAGTTTTGGCATTTGCAAAAGGGTTTCCGCCCAGCCGGATTTGCATTGTTAATGCAGCTGAAGAGCAACTTGTTACATCCAGGGTGAAAGCTGCACAGACTGATGGAAGGAAGCTGGAAAAAGAGACGTGAAGCGAGGCAAGGCTGGTGTGTCCAGCCCTTGCCATCCATTGAACGCACGGATCCTCACCCATTTTCATTCTGCAGGTTATTGGTCTGCTGGAAGGAGATCATGACTGCCCTTGAACTCACTGTGACGCTGAAGCGTGTCCAGAGCTGGTGTTCTAGCATCAACAGCGAGAGCAGTGCACTGTGGGCAGCTATCCCGCCGTGCAACTCACCACCTCATGCCACTAGGAGGAGTGGGAAGGCGGAGAGGATCGCAGTGGATCATGGGTGCGGGCTCAACATCCCATGATGCAGTGGTTTCCGTCCCGTCATTCTATGGGCTTCTGACTGCATCTTGCGGCATTTTTCACCAGGTCCAGTTTCCTGTGCGCCCACCATCTCTGTCTGAAAGGATGGCTCCTGCCCTGCTCTCCACTGCTGTGGTAAGTGTCCTGAACACATTGCGGATGGTCATGCAGTACATCATGAGTTTCCAAGCTGAACAGGAATCCGGGGTGCCTGACCTGCTGTGTGCCAAGGAAAGAAGTGACACTGATTACTTTTGGCATCACGGAGCAGCGGCACATGGTGAACCGTCACTTTTGGGCCCATGAGACAAGCACTGAGTGGCGGGATCGCATCGGTATGCAGGTCTGGGATGACAAGCAGCGGCTGCAGACTTTCAAATGCGCAAAGCCATCTTCATGGAAATCTGTGCGGAGCTGGCCCCTGCCCTGCGGCACAAGGACACCAGAATGAGAGCTGCCGTCATGGGGAGAGGCGCGTGGCGGTCACTCTCTGGAAACTGGCAACTCCAGACTGCTACTGCTCGGTCGCTAATCAGTGTGGAGTGGGGAAGTCCACCGTTGGAGCTGTGTTTTTGCAAGTGTGCAGGGCCATTAATCACATTCTGCTACAACGGCCTGTGACTCTGGGGAATGTGCACAAAATACTGGATGGTTTCACAGCGATGGGATTCCCTAACTGTGGAGGGGTGATAGATGACGCATATCCCAATTTTGGCCCCGGACCATCTTGCGACGGAGTACGTCAATAGAAAGGGGCACTTCTCTATGGTTCCGCAGGCGCTTGTGGATCGCCATGGGCGTTTCACTGACATCAACACAGGCTGGTCAAGGAAGGTGCATGACGCATGCATCTTCAGGAACCCTGGCCTTTACAGAAAGCTGCAAGCAGCGACTTTCTTTCCAGACCAAAAAGATTCCAGTGGAGAATGTTGAAATGCCCATGGTGATCCTGAGAGACCTAGCCTACCACTTACTGCCATGGCTCATGAAGCCTTATACTGGCAACCTGGACAGCAGCAAGGAGCACTTCAGTAACAGGCTGAGCAGGGGCCAAATGACCTGGAATGTGTGTTTGGCAGATTAAAAGCTCGCTGGTGATGCCTTTATGGCAAGTTAGACCTAAATGAAGAAAATATTCCCATGGTTATAGCCGCCTGTTGCGTGCTCCATAATATTTGTGATGCTAAAGGTGAAAAGTTTCCCCATGGGTGGAGCACAGAGGCAGATCACCTTGTGGCTGAGTTTGAGCAACCAGGTATCAGGGCTATTGGAGGGGTACAACGGGGGGCCATTCAAATCAGGGAGGCCGTGAGGAGCCCTTTCAACAATGAGCAACCATAAGGTGTCTTTGTAAACAGCGCTGTGCCACGTTATGACTGCTATCCTGCTTGCCCTGTGTATCAATGTGAGCTGCAACCACCATGTGCAAGAGACAAATAAAGATTGCTTATTCTTCACGAGAATGTCTTTATTAAATAACAATTATTCACAACACACACAAAACGCTGGGCTGGAGGGGAGAAAGCAGTGAGGGGCAGTGTGAGCTATGACAGCTGGGTGTAAGTCCAGCTATTATTCTGGAAGCTGTCTGAAGAGGTGGAGTGAACAGGGTAGCGAGACAGGTTGGGAGTTTGGCAGGAATGCATGGGTGGAGTTTGGGGAGGCATGGAAAGCAGTTTTATATTGACTGCAAGGGGAGGCAAGCACACGTGAATTCAGTCTGCAGTGTTATTAGTGACTTTAGCTGCTCCGTTTGCTCCTCCATGGCTTTTATCATGCGCTTGTGTCCTGCAAACCCATCCCCCCAGCCCGCATAGATGGGGGTTTGGGGTTATTAGACCTACCTGGGGAAGATCAAGAGTCTGAATGGCAGGGGGAGAGAACTCAGCTGGGTCACAGCGCCTGTAAGGAGAGTTGTGAAGTACCTTGAACCTGGGGTGGGGGGTGTCAACAGGCCAGGGAGGCCAGGACTGAAAGCACCATACCAGGAAGGAGAAATGTGAGACTCTAAACTTGAGGGGTGAGTGGGAAGCGGCCCTTTGGGAGCAGAATGCTATTTAATATATTAGACCTCCAGAGAAAGGGAGCACTGTTACAAGGAGCTTGGCTATGACTGGATTATTCTGAGAACTCAGAGGGAAACTGAGGCAGGGGACCACAAGGCAACCCCAGACCACAAGGAGGCACCCTGGCATGGCACCTGTTCATACTGCATCTACCACCAACTCATTCTGGGGCCTTCAGCCAGTTGCCTCCTCCTCGGTGCAGGGGTAATGGCAATGTTTGCTCATCTCACAGTTGTGCTGTGTAATTAAGATGTTTAAATACATGCAGCCCTGGAGCTAGGACATTGCTGGGGGAGGGGGCAGCTGCTTGTGTTTGGACATGGATGTACTTAGTAAAAACCCCCCTCTCAGTCAGAAACCTTTTTTCACTTGGTTTTCATGAAACAAGAAAAGAGCCGTATTTATGGGAGTGTTCAATCCCACAAACATTCGGGCATTCAAAAAATTCAGAGGCAGAAATAGAAAAGCATCAGTCTCCGCATGAAAGTGCTGTGCAATGTAACGGCTGCTCATAAACTAAAGCGGAAATCTTCTTGGATAATGGTATCTGAATTCCTCTACCCCACCATCGGGTTGAAGTCAGCTCACGTTCATATGCCAGGAGAAGTAGGTTGCTCTCTTTCATGGCTCACGCTCCTCCTGGGCTGTGATAAAATTCTTTACAAACAAGAGGAATTCTCACGAGCTGCAGTTGATGCTGCAAACAACAAGAGAACTGTACACATTTAAAAAATGCATGGGAAAGCCTTAAAGGGGGCTGTAGCATTTCCGTGTAGACACGACCTGCGTTGACGGGAGGGGTAACCACCTCTCTGGGAGATGGTAGCTAGGTTGACCAAAGAATTCTTCCGTCAACCTACTGCTGCCTATAAGGGATTTAGGAGGCCTTAACTATGTTGTTTGTTTAGTCAAGGCTTGTTTAGGCTGCAGAAGAGAAGAATGAGGGGGATTTGATAGCAGCCTTTAACTACCTGAAGGGGGGTTCCACAGAAAATGGAGCTAGGCTGTTCTCAGTGGTGGCAGATGACAGAACAAGGAGCAATGGTCTCAAGTTGCAGTGGGGGGTGTCTAGGTTGGACATTAGGAAAAGGTTTTTTTCCCTAGGAGGGTGGTGAAGCACTGGAATGGGTTACCTAGGGAGGTAGGGGAATCTCCATCCTTAGAGGTTTTTAAGCTGCGGCTTGACAAAGCTCCAGCTGGGATGATTTAGTTGGGGTTGGGCCTGGTTTGGGCAGGGGTTGGACTAGACACCTCCTGAGGTCCCTTCCAACCTTCATCTTCCATGATTCTACGCTCAGGAGTGTGGAGTTTTCACGTCCCGACCAACGTAGTTAAACCAACCTCATTTTCTTGGCCACGACTGCACAGCAAAGCAGTGGCAGAGCACCCAGGAGCCTGGCAGCTCAGTGCAGCTTTGCTCTCAACACCCTGGAGGCTACGCTCCATCCTGGAGCCAGAGTCAGCCCTGCCCCCACTTACACCGGGCAGGGTGTCTCTCTGCTGGGATAACGGGTGTGATTATCGCAGCTCGGTTCGACACACCTGAGCTCACTTTCATCTAACTAGCTTGAGTACTGGAGCAGCCGCAGGGGCTGTGCAAGCTCACCGGGCACCCTGGGTAATGACTTGAGGAGCAGCCGGTGCTCCTGAAAGCATGCGCTGCCACGCTTTCGCTGCTCCAGGGCCCGCGTTCGCTGGCTTCAAGCTAACCCAGGTTTGCCCACCTGAGCTGCAATCGTCCCCTGTGATTGCAGCATAGACACACCCTAAATCACGCTGCCTCTCCGAGCCAGGCAGAGATCCCAGGCGTTGCCCAGCCCCCGCCCCTCACACCTGGGCTATTCAGTTTCCTGCTCTGACGCATTCAGAGCAATCTGCTGTTATTTCACCCGCCAGTTGCATCATCTCACCAAGGAAGTGGAAATCGGGCTGGGCTGGGCTATGCTGCAATGGAACAGCAAGATGTGCCAGCAGCCACAGAGCGAGGGTGAAACAGCCTAGCTGGGTTGCATCAGCTGCAGCAACACCGTGAGTGGCGTGGCCAGGCCTCTCGCTCCTGCTGAAGCGAACTCGTGCTAGACGCTGAAAGAAGCATTTGCAGCCGAGACCCAAAACATCTGCCCCTCAGAATGAAAAGCAGGGGGGCTGGAACAATGTGTACAGCAAGGGTGCTGAGAGCCATTGAACCAAACTACAAACCCTGCATATGATGGAAACCACTTCCAGCCCAGGGTGCAGCAACCCCCTAGCTCCAGCCCCTGTGATGAAAAGGGCAGGTCCTGAGAGATTGTTTGAATTCAGAGAGTTTAAAGCCAGACGGGACCATTAGATCATCTAGCCTAACCTCCTGTAGACACAGGCCAGAGAATTTCATCCACTTCCCCCTGGAATGAGTCCCATAACTTGTGCTGGACAAAGCATTGCTCACAAAGGCAGATAGGCAGGAGTCAGAGACTTCAACAAATGGAGAATCCACCACTTCCCGGGGCCGTTTGCTCCAGTGTTTAATCATCCTCATTGTAAAAAATGGGTGTTGGGATTCGTCTGGCTGTAACTGCCAGCCATTGCCTCCTTTTCTGGCTTTCGCCGCTAAATTAAAGGACCCTTTAGTACCAGGATATGGGATCAGAACGGTCTGTACCAGAGCAAGGAGACGCGACAGTCCTTGCCCACAGACACTCAGCATAGGAACGGCTGCCACTGGGATGGGAGGGCGACAGAAGTAGGCTTGGGGGAACACAGGAGCTGGAGGGAGGCATCAGGCATTAGAGGAGCGATGAAGGGAAAGCAGAGGTGGGGTCGTGGATTGGGTGGAGGAGGCAGGGCGCTCAGGAAGAAGAGCAGAGATAGAGCCAACAGGAAATCTGTGAAGGGACTTGCACATAAGGATGTGCACTAGGTGCCAGGTCATCCTTCGTTGGAGGACAGTGCACGATTGTTGTCTGGTGTCCGGCCTAAGGTACATTTACATGGATCAAGCAAAGGGGCTCCCAGCCCTTCTGTCAATGAGGCAATGGATGGCACACTGGACTCCAGGCACCTGGATTCTATTCCCGGCTCTGCCAATAGCCTTGGCTAAGCCCCTTCCCCTCTGTGACTCTGTATCTCCTCCCAGTCTCTGTCTGGGTAGACGGTGAGCTCTTGGGGGCAGGGACTTTCTCTTACTGCATGTCTGGGCAGCACCCGGCACGACGGGCCCTGATCTCGGTCACTGTGTGTCTGGGCAGCGCCCGGCACGACGGGCCCTGATCTCGGTCATTGTGTGTCTGGGCCCTGAGCTCAGGAAAATAAAGTAAATAATCCATTTTATGCTCAGGCTACTTTGCTTGATGACCATCCTATGCTTTCCCCCTCTTTGTTTTGTCCCAGCGACCATGGATAGCAGCCACGATGCAAGCGAATCCAGGACAAGGGGAGAATAAAGCAGTTGCACGAGGGAACGCTCTGACACATGGTTAAAATACACAAGCTGCCAAGGAAGATCTGTACATAGTGGCGTTGCAGCCGCGTTGGTCCCAAGACAGAGAAATCTGCGCAGGCTGAAACCATAATGTTTCAGCAATCAGGGCTCCCTCTGGTGGCTGAAGATCCAGACCTAGCTGCTGACACAAACATTTGGATCACACTTGGGCCAGCCGGCATCTCTCCAGATGCCCTGGTGCTGACGCTACATGGTGTAGGAGAGGAAAGAGTTACAGCTGGACAAATGGTCAGCCTAAGCTACAGGGACCGGGGTCATGGCACGGGCAAACCTTGTTTCTCGTAATTGGTGTAAATTCTAGTTAGATTCGTGTTATCTCTCTTCTTTCCCTCCCTTCCTGGCCATCTGCGCAGGGGATGAAGCTAACAAAATAACTGCCTCCCCTCCTGCGCAAGGCTTTTGGTCGGAAGAGGGCATTATCTTCTTTCCCTCCCTTGCATGTTTTAGAGAACGTTCGTTTTCAAGATAACGTGCCTGCGCTCTGTGAGGTAATTCTGTACACAATGAATTCATCCCATAGCTGTTAATATTCATTTTCTAGTTGTTAATGTAACCCAATAAGGGTCTATGGGGAGTTGCTGGAAATGTATACAGTTACATGCTGTTATGGATAAAAGGATTGTAAAGTAACGCCCCCATCGCTCACTCATGGCAGAACAAACAGGCAATCAAGGGCAGCCATCACCTCAATCGGCTCCTGGGCCAACCTGTTTCCTATCTCTAACACACGGCCCCACACATGGAAACATGAGAACAAGCGAGTCCATGGTTCTATTAAAGGGCTGTTTCAGAAGCAATAAGCTTTTGGAATTTGCTGCCTTGGGCTCTGGGGCAGTCTCTGACCCTCCTCAGATCCAGCATGTCGAGAGGCGTGATAAATGCTCGCCGCGTGAGGCAGGGACGGGGATTCTTTTCTCCTCTCTGGGATCAGGTCCGGCACTAGCTCCCTTTCCTTTGAAGCATCACATATCAATTCATGGGTTCCCAGGCCAAAAGGGGCCACTGGTCTGACCTCCTGTCTAGCACAGGCCCTAGGACTGCCTGTAATTAATTCCTGCTTGATCTAGAGTAGATCTTTGGGGAAAAAAAAGATCATCTTGGTTTTAAAATTGCCAGCAATGGAGAATCCACCAGGATCCTCAGTCATTGGTCCAACGGTTAATGACTCGCTGTTGAACATTTATGCCTCATTTCCAGTTTGAATTTGTGTAACGTCTACTTCCAGGCCTAGGACCGTAGTAGGCCTTTCTCTGCTAGATTGAAGAGCCCATTATCCAATATTCTTCCCAGGCTGGCACTGATAGTCTGGGATCAAGTCACCCTGTAACCGTCTCTGTGTTAAGTTAAATAGGTCAAGCTCCTGGAGTCACTCACTTTAAGGCAGGTTTTCTAACCCTTTAATCAGTCTCGTGGCTCTTTTCTGACACCTTTCCAATTTAGCAACAATCTTCTTGAACTGGAGGCACCAGAACTGGACACGGTGGAGACTGGGCTGACAGCATGCCTGCCTCCCAACACCAGATAGCAACCTCCCAGCAGGAGTTTCCTGCACGCGCCTTACGTCAAATCTGCCTCCAAGGATCCCACCCCCACCCGCTTGCTTCTGCACGGCCCTTCAGAGACCACCACAGAGGAAAGAGTGTTCACAGATGGTTTATTTCAATTCATCACTGGCCACAGGGCATGGCTGCCTCTCACCAGAGGGTAACACGCGCATGGTCCCACGTCTACTGCAGACTCGGCACAACACACGGACACGAAGAGAGCGGGCAGGCGGGGGCAGCACACAGGGCACATGGAGGAAAGACAGAGGCTCGGGGATGGATGTGTCACAGGGCTAATGGGTTTTTCTCTGCCGTCAGGCCAACCCACCCCGGGATCTCGGCCACCACATCGAGTGTGGGGAGGCATGACTGAAATTTTCAGCTTGTGGTTCTGATCCATTGAGAAGGCATCGCCCCTCCCCCCACGGAGAGTGGCTAAATTTGCTCGGAGACAGTCACTGATTCAGGGGCTGGGTGCAAGGAGTCATCCGGGGGCAGGGTGGGGGATGGCTCTGATTCCATCCAGTTCCCTCATTCCAAGGACTGCAGCATAAGCAGCTGCTTGAGGACTTTTGTCTGGCTCGTCTCACGGATCTCGCCGGCTAGGAACATCTCGTCCACCACGGTGTAAACCTGCCGCAGGAGCAAACCGCCCGTGAGCCCCAGAGCGTGAGGACGGGACTGCTTCGGGCATGCATCTCTGAGCGCTGCCTCTCCCTCCGGCACATAGGCAGCCCACGACCGACAGGGCCCCGAAGAGCATTTCCAAGGAAAATGCTGTGCCTGGCTTCGCCCCGGGAGGGTAGAAAGACTGGCCCCCTGCCCTCCCTCAAAACTGAGGAGCTTGGCCCCGAGGGACCCTTGCAGGACTGAGGCCTGGCAAGTGGGTCCATAGCCATTGAATAGGACCAGCTTAACCTCTTCCCTGCTACACTCCAGGCCTCTAAAATCCCCTCCCCTGACAAGGGCTGCATAGCGAACAGGCCGTATTTTGAATGTTTCCCTCCCTCCCAGCACCCAGGCGAGGGGAAGGTGAAGCACACCCACAGCCGCAAGAGATTCCAAGAATTCAGAGATTCCAAGGCCAGAAGGACCACTGTGACCATCGAGTCTAACCCCTGCCCCAACACAGGCCGGAGAACAGCCCCAAAAGAACTCCTAGAGCAGGTCTCTTAGAGGAACAGCCCGTCTTGATTTTAAAATCGTCAGCAATGGAGAATCCACCATAACCCTTGTAAATCGTTGCAATGGTTAATTACAGGCACTGTTAAAAACGTATGCCTCCTTTCCAGTCCGAATTTGTCTAGCTTCAGCTTCCAGCCACTGGGTCGTGTTAGACTGTCCTCTGCTAGACTGAACAGCCTGTCTTAAATATTTGTTCCCTGGGTAGGTACTGATCGATGGGGGATCAAGTCACTGCCTAACTTTCTCTTTGTTAAGCTAAACAGATTTGAGCTCCTCGAGTCTATCAGTACAAGGCATGTTTTCTAACCCTTTAATCATCCCAGTGGCTCTTCTCTGACCCCTCTCCAATTTATCCCCATCCTTCTTGAATGGCGGACACCGGAACTAGACACAGGCATCCAGCAGCGGTCGCACCAGTGCCAAATACAGAGGGAAAATAACCTCTCATAGAATCCTGATTCTGTTATTCTCTTGACTCCTATTTGAGATTCCCCTGTTGATACATCCAAGGATCACAGTAGCCCTTTTGGCCCTAGCACTGCACTGGGTGCCCAGGTCCAACTGATTGAACACCACCCCCCGCAAATCTTTTCCAGAGTCGCTGCTTCCCAGGATGGGTCCCCGAGCCTGCAGGTCCAGCCGACACGAGAACGTGGCAGGCAGCAACGGCTGGGATCCACAGAGCAGCTAGTCCCTTGCTCCCCTCCCTGCCAGGATGAGCTCACCTTGTAGAAGTTGAAGACCAGGTCGAGTTCGCAGACGTTGTGGAAATATTCATTCAAAACCTGAGCAAAGAGAAAGGCCAGCTGGATTTCAGAGACCAGGACAACGCAGGAGCCGTGGCATCTCTTGGTAAGCTGTGGTCGGCTGGGCTGACTGCCTGCGTAACAGGGCACAGAACCCCGTCCAGGATCCCTGCCTTTAGCCAGACCTGGCTGAACAGGCGTGGGGTGTCCCGACGCAGCCCACCTGCTTTTAGGATTCCAAGAGATGGAAAACCCCCTCTGTCCCCACATCAGCTGTTCCAATGGTGTTAATCTGCTTTCAGCTGCCAGACACTGCAGTGGGTCACACTATTCCCCGGTGGGATATGCCTCTGTTCAGAAAAGGGTCACCGAAGCAGTTCCCTTGCCACGAGTGCTTTAGCCCGACCCCACGCAACCCCCACCCACCTGAAGGATGACGCACCGATGTGCTGTCCCATTACAGCCAAGATCAGAGGGGCAGGAACTTCAGACCCTCCTGCCAGCATAGAGAGGGGCTGCTGAAAGCAGATCCCTCTCCCTTTAGGGCTGCATCTCTCTGACGAGGTGGCAGGGGATGGTCCAAAGGATCAAGCCATGAGATGGCTCAACTGAATTGTACTAAGTAAAGGGCAGGGCCACGGGCACTGCTCACCTCCACGAAGTTGTGGATGGCCTCCAGGTAGGCCAGGTTGTTGTCGTTCACATCCACGCAGATGCAGAAGTACAGCCCCGCGTAGCGCCTGTAGATGATCTTAAAGTTCCGGAACTAGGAGAGAGAGGAAGAGGAGCAGCTGGCATCTGTGCTGCACACGGAGAAGCACCTGGGCTAGCCACCCCAGCACAGCTTCTGCTAGCCCCCTTTGGGATCACCTAGCATGCCCCTCCCTCCAGCCAGCCACTGGGCAGGAAGGGAAAATAAATGCCCTGCCTTCTTCACACAGGAGGGGAGTTTTTCCCCAGTGAAAAATGCACATTTGGCAACAGATATTTTGCAAGTTTGAGGAAAATTTTGCTACATTGTTTGTTTAGGGAAAAAACCGTAAAAAAAATTCCTCCCCCTCAAGATGTTTCTTTCTGATGGGTTCAAAACGAAACACTTCGATTCAAAGTGACTTTTTGTTTAAAATATTCCTTTAATTTTGTTTGTTACAAATTTAAAACTGTTTTAAAAAGCTCAAAATCAAGTCAATACATTTTGCTTGACCCCAAATGGATTTTTTAATTTATTTTACTTTGCGATTTGCCAAAAGTTTTGGTTTTGGTCCAAGCCAAAAGGATCCCCCGCCCCACACTTTTCAAAATTGACAGTGAACTGAAAAATCAGTTAGGCGACCGGCTCTACCCAGGAGTCCCAACTGTTCAAAGCACTGAACAGCACTCCCTCCTCTAGTGCCTGGCCGCTGGTTAGAAAACAGCTTCCACTTGTGGAAGATGGCTGGGTAGGCCCTGATTGCAATGGAAACTTCAGTGCAAATGGTTTTTCTCTTCTTAGCTAAACAGATCGGACCCAAAGCAAAGGGCCCCACATCGTTTCTCTGCAGCAGTCTTAAGGAGGGTGGCCCGGACTAGCTGATTCAGCTTCAATTCCCAGCTTAGCCACAATCCCAGATCTGGGCAAGTCTGGTTCTCCGGCGGCTTTTGACAACCTTGCCCTTAGCTCAGGTGTGCCTCAGCTGTACAACAGGAAGAGCAAAACCTCCCTAGCTCAGACAGGGGGCCAGGAAGGACAAAGCCTAGCCCTACGGGCCCCCAGGCTTGGTCAGTTCTTAGGCATGATTGTAACAAACATGATTATTAATCACAATAAACCCATTAATGGGCCAAGGTGCTCAGATCCTGCAATGACGGGGGCCAACCTGCAGAGCCATGCGGTGCTCCATAGCGCTCAGGATACACAGGGAGAGGACTCCATTGGATCACGGCTGCTGCAGTCACCAGCAGGCCCGAACTGTGGCTCAGGCTGGCCTGTCTCTAAGACTATGTCTACCCGCACACTAAGCCGAGGCTTAGCCTCAGGGTGGAGCCCGAGCCCCGCCGCCGTCCACACACAAAACAGCCTGACTCGGGTCAGCAGGCACTGAGGACCCAGCCCCTAGGACCCTGCTAGGGGCTAGATCAGTGCCGACTCCCGCAGCGACACGGGTCCAAGGCCTGCCTTTTGCAGTGCAGACGCAGCTCAAGCCACAGCCCCGAGTAAAGTCTGTGCAGCACACTGCAGATGTGTGAGCATGGCTGTGAGACCTGGGTCCAGCCATTGTGAGTCCAGGTTTACACAGCAGTAGGGACGCTCAAGGCTTGGAAACACGGAGGCCACAATGGCAATGGGTGCACGATGCAGAGCGGACATACCCTAACACTGCAGGAGGTTTCAGCATCCGGCAGCCAATTGCTTCTTCGCCTCTCCACAACGCCCCTGTGTCAGGGCTGCAGTCTGACGGCTGCACACATGGCCCTGCCTGGGGCAGCTGTAGACCAAGGTTTGCCAAGGAGGCCAGTGATTTGTGGTTTGCCCAGCTCGACACCCGAATGCAGCTCGATGGCCAGTGGGCAAGTGCCCAGCACCGGAGGAAAGCCAGGTCTCTAGTTGGAACCCTGAAAACTGAAGTCCTCAAAAGGACTAGTCCCTTCGTGCCACTGAGCCCCATGTGACGAAACACAGGACAGCGGTGCCTGGAGCGCAACGTTACAGCATGGAGCACAGAGCTGCCAGTCTGAGACAATACAGCCCAAGGGCTCACCCGTCTCACCCGTGATACCCGAGTCTACAGAATAACCCCGAGCTCTGATCCCGCTTTTCACCAGAGACCTCGAAGTGCTTTACGAAGGAGGGTCAGGATCGTTATCCTCATTTCAGATGGGGAAACTGAGGCAGCAAGAGAGCAACAACTTGCTGACGGTCACCCAGCAGGCCAGGGCACAGCCAGGAATACAATCCAAGTCCCCCAGGCCCAATCCGGTGCTCCACCCACTAGGAGACACTGCCTCTGTATCCATCTCATCAGAGCGTGGCAGTTCAGCGTTGGCCTGCTGCCCAGCTGGCTGATGAGACGAGGTGAGCCACTCATGGCTTGTGGCAGGAGGAAATATACCCAGAGAATTGTGAATCCCTATGCAACCGGCTGGACTTGCCACAGACGGACATGCTGGCTCCCAGCTCAGGGGGACAGGGGCCGACCTGCTGTGATCCACCTCCCCTAGACTGGACAGCGAGAGTGCTGCACTGGGAGCTCCACAGCTGCAAGGCTCAGGCACGGAGATCACCAAGCCCAGAGTGGATTACAATGGGGGGGGGGCAAGATCACACCTGCTACCGCCTGGGAGGCCCTGCCTTGTATGCCGGGGCGCTGGGCGGCTGCCCACTCGGGACGCGAGAGCGCCTCACCTCCACAAAGTTAGTGTGCTTTGCGTCTCGCACCGTGACGACGGCGTGAACCTCCTCGATGAGCTTCTGCTTCTCATC
The DNA here is from genome assembly GCA_007922155.1 of Mesoclemmys tuberculata. Lineage (NCBI taxonomy): Eukaryota > Metazoa > Chordata > Testudines > Chelidae > Mesoclemmys > Mesoclemmys tuberculata. The sequence continues at coordinate 3,143,279 of ML675698.1, read as the reverse complement.
GTCGTCAAACTGCATGTACCACTTGGCCAGGCGCGTCTTGCCGGCCCGGTTCTGGATGAGGATGAAGCGAATCTGCCCAGAAAGCAAGAGAGGTTACAGGCATCCCACCAGCCCTGCCCCACCGCTGAGACCACACCCCCGCCAGAGCCTGCTGCTCAAACACAGGGGGGACACGCAGGCTCCCGGGAAGGTGGATCCCCCCTCCCGTATGCTAGCAGAGAGGAGCCAGCCCAATTGATTGGCAGGCCACCAATGCAGGGACCTTTGGCTAGTTCACAGCTATTGGGAGCAGCCTCTCTCTGTGTAGGCCCAAAGCTTGAATCTGTTATATTGATTCTATGTAAAATACCCTTATTCTTTTAGTATTTGACAAACCACTACAGCAGCCTCTGTGAGGCTTTGCATTTTGGCCATGTTGGGTGATCTGCTCACTATTGAAAAGTTTGTACGAAACCACCATTTTTTCATTTGAAACTAACATCGAGTCATTGATTAGCCTGTCTGTAAAGTTACCAAAAATCATTCTGTGAAGCTGTTGCTATTGTTGAAGTACATGTTTTAAGATCACGGCTTAAAGTAACACCAGCACATGTTCTGAAACAGAAAGATTCAGTGTTAATGAGGATGTTTTGTAAGAGCAGCGAATGTTGTAAATAAAAAAATAATGGTATTTTTCTGAAGGACATGTGTCTCTTCCAGTCACAAGTTTTAAGTAAATGTTAAGAAATTAGGGTGTAAATAGATGAATGAGCAATGTGTGTAGGAGAGACCAGGGAGTGACGGGAAATGATGCCAGCCTCGAATGTTCAAGGGAGTGAAGATAACTTTTACCCAGATGGCCAAAACTGCCCGCCCTGATGATCCTGGGATCCACCTCAAAAAACAAAATAAACTATTAAAAAAAAAACAGCAATGGTCATGCTTGCAAAATATGGGTGATTAATAATCACACCAGGACGCAGATGCAGCATGACGAAGCAAAACCCATACAGCAGCATAAAAGCTTAACCCTATAAAAAGGGGTTTGGTTCTACAATCATCCTCCAGGAGCATCGGAGCACACCAGCAGACCCCTACTCCCTCCCGTGTGCCTTAGCCACCTGGCCAGTGGACCAACATGAGCAACTGAGGCTGGGTCTATACTGACGGTGGCAAATTCGCTGCCGTCAGATCGATGTCTCTGGATCAACTGAGCGGTCTGCGTAGACCCACTCAGTTGATCCAGAAATTGATGGAGGAAAACCACCCCCGGAAGTGGTGCAGCGCAGTGTGGACGGTGCCCGAAACAGACGTAGCGAAGTCGACGGGAGATATGCAAGTGTTTTACGTCACTTGTGTATCTCCCGTCAACTGCTGCAGAATCCAGAAGGTAAGTGTAGACTAGGCCTGAGGCTGGTAACTATACTCCATCTTTGTAGGACCTGTGTGTGCATGTGTGCGCGAGAGAGGAGAGAAAATGTGCAGGCAATTGCTTTTTGACATTTTTGTATTCACAATAAACGTGGCGCATTTCCTTGTCCCCCTAAAGAAGATCCTGCTCTTTGTTTTATCAGCATAACATCTCCCCTGTGCTGACTGGCTGCTTCACCACCCTCCCTCCCTCTGCCCCACTCACCCTCTTCTCCCCTGCCCTGTCCCCACTGTCCCCTTCTCTTTCCAGGCCACTGATCCCCTCCCTAACTAATCCCACCCAAAAATGCTCACATGCCCCTTTCACGCTCTACCCTGGCCCCACTGTGGGTCTGTCAGGTCTATTTCGATAGGCAGCTCTTCGGGGCAGGAGCAGCCTGCTACCATTTGTACAGCACCTGCCCCAACAAGGCCCCATCTTGGTTGGTCCTTAGGCATGTAATAACCGTGATTACGAGGCGGCGGCAGCTGCCCGTGCAGCCGTCGGTAAAGCAGAGCCTGGGGGCTGCTGCATCATGGAGACGGGGCTGCTGCCGCTCTGCTGGTACAGTTTGTCATAGGAGGAGGGTCTGTTGGAGTGTGCCAATGTCCCTCAGTGGCACGGGCCCCCGGCCACTAAGGCTGTGCCTTAGCAAGCAGCTGGCACAGGATGAGGTAGAAGCAGAGGTCAGTGTGCCGGTCCCATGAGGTTATTATTCCCCATCAGCGACATAGGACCTGCTCCGAGTCCCAGCTGCTCTTCCCACATTGTTCTGTGCCCCCACGAGCCCCCATCATGGCACACGATGCCACCAGGCTGACTGCCCCGGCAAGGAACTAAGATCCCTAGAGCTTGGTTCTCATTGCCTGGCCCACGCAGTTCGCGGGTGTCCTGGAAGCTCTTCCAGGGATAGCAAGTCAGAATCAAGTGGTAGAGGCCCGGACAGGGCAGATCTCAACCTCAACAGGGTATTTCTTGGATGAAAGAGATGCAGAACGGCCTTTGAACAGGACATCTTCAGTGGGTGTCTCCCCAGACTGGCCCCACTTTGGGAGCCCTCTGTCAGAGGGGGCAGCTGACAAGACACTGCCCCTGCCTTTCACCCGCTGGCCTCCCATTGCTGTGCATGTAGAGACAACACGTCTCTGAGGCGCCTCCACCACCCCCACCCCCTGCTGCCAGGCTGTGTGTGGCAGAGATAAGGGGGCTCGTCAATGCAGGACAGCCCAGAGCAGAAGCAGCAGGTGCGGTTGGTGACGGCGCAGTCCAGAATGACTCCTCTGGGTTTAAGGGTTTCCACTCCCCTGCTCCTCCCTCCACCACATCTGGAGCCCACCAGCTTGGCTCATGTCACAGCTGTGAGCCAGCCACAGGAGGATCCTCCTTCCCTCTCTGAGGGCTCCTGCCCATCATCAGGAGCTCCACCACCTCAGTGAGGTGCCATGTCCCAGCCAGAGAGATCACGGCTTACAGGGCTCGCCTGGGGGGCCCACAGCACCAGGGACTCTATCCTGGGAAGCCAGTGGCTCAGGGAGAGGGCTATGCCGCTAAACAGGAGTTCCTAGTGCAGCGCTGGGGCCAAAAGGGCTAATTCAATCCTGGGATGCAACAACAGGGGAATCTCAGGTAGGAGCAGAGAGGTGATTTTATTTCTGTGTTTGGCACTGGTGCGACTGCTGCTGGGAACCTGTGTCCAGTCCTGGTTCAATAAAGATGTGGATAAATTGGAGAGGGCAGAGAAGAGCCATAAGAACGATTAAAAGATTAGAACAGCTGCCTCAGAGTGACCGACTGGGCTCCTTGAATCTATTTGGCTTAACAAAGAAGGTGAAGGGGTGACTTGATCGCCATCGATCAGTATCTGCACGGGGAACAAATATACTGAACAACTGGCTCTTCAGGCTAGCCAAGGAAGGTCTAACACGATCCAGTGGTTAGAAGTTGAAGCTGGACAAATTCAGACTGGAAAGAAGTTGACCATTTTTAGCAGTGACAGTAATTAACCATTGGACCAACTCACCCAGGGTCGTGGTGGATTCTCCATCACTGACAATGTTTAAATCAGGATTGGATGTCTAGCTCAAAGATCTGCTCTGGGAACTGTATTGGGGCAGTTCTCTAGTCCGTATTATCCAGGGGGTCAGATCAGACGATCCCAATAGCCCCTTCTGGCCTTGGAATCTATGAGTATGCAGCAGGGTTGGAGGAGTCACGGCAGATCGTTCCTCCCCAGGAGAAGCGTCTTCAACACACTACAGGGTCTCGCTAAACAGGGAAGGCCATGAGCCATGCAAGCCGCCCGCGAGGTCTTGCATTCCGCTGAGCCAGAAGGAAAGGCTTACTCAGAGGAAATCCTGACAAGCAGCTGCTATGTCTCCAGCACAGAGCTGGCCAGTTGCAGGAGCGCACTGGGGGATCTCACTCATTTCCAGTCTGTTGACAGCAGATGACAAGCGCACAAGAGAGGCCAGAGATGCAGCACTGGAGCGATGCCTCTGTTTCAAGCTCGTTTTCCCTTCTATTTTGCTGGGCCCCAGCATCCAAAGATCTCAAAGCACCTCACGTGCTGCAGCTAACCCTCACGCCTCTAGCTGGGAAACAGCCACTGTCCCCATTTAACAGATAGTACGGGGAGGGGGAGGGATATGCCCAAGGTGTCACAGCGAATCAGTGGCAGAGAATGGAACCCCTGCTGCACTAGTCTCAATTTATGTCCACATTTGGGCCCCAGCAAGAGGGTCAGAGCATTGGCCAGGTCCAGCAGCACCCCACTCCACCAAGAAGATAACCTCACTGAGTGGAGACCACTGAACAGCTTTTCCACACCTGATCTTCCCTCCCAGCTGGTCCAGCTCTCCCCCACCCCCAGCCCAGGGAATGACATGTGGATTTCTCACTCCACAGTGTCACCAAACAGCCACTTGCTGCTCCCCTCTGCACCAAGACGCGGACCCCAGGCAAGCAGCACTAGCTCTGGGTTTGGAGCCCATGCCAAGCAAATGCCATCATTCCTCAGGCTCCGAGTCCCCCTCCCTGGGGGACACAGCACTCTCACACTCAACCAAGGCAACCTATGGCCTCGGACACCCCAGTGAAACCCACATCAGCCGTGCTGGTACACCCTCTGTATCCTGCCATAGAACCGGGCCAGGGTCCAAGTGCAGCCGATTGCTAGCAACAACAAGAGCAGTGAGAGAGAAACTGTTATTCGGGGGGACCTGCATTTACAGCCACACATCACGTCAGGCGTGAGCGCTTCGTGTGGCACCTGTCTGCATCAAAGGCCTCTTACAAAGGGGCAGCAAGGCAGAAAACCATCTCTTCCTGGAGCCTTAGGGCTCAGACTGCACGTTATTGCACGCTTCGCTCCCACCAGCATGATGGGAGTGGGACTAGTGCCCCCTTCCCACCTCCCAGCTTTCCTCATCCACATGCGAGGCTCAAAACAGCCTTGCCTTTGCCCAACACAACCACTCTGAGGGGGGGGTGGAGAGAGACTCCCTAGCGGGCAACAGGGGCAACATCGCCCATGGCAACCATTGCAGCAGGCTTGTTCTGTAGCCAAGAGATTTGGTTTTCAGTGTGTGCAGGCATTAGGACCTGTCTGGCTTGAAGCAAAAGCTCTGGCTGCCGAGAGAAGGGATCAGGACGGGGAGATCTGCCTGTTGCTGTTCCAGGACAGAGTCTCTCCGATCCCACTCCAGCTGGCAGGGTGAAATGGTTCCAGTCCTGAGAGAGTTTATGGCTGGGGAGAAATGCCAGGCCAAGGGCCCAAGGTCTGAGTCACTCTATTGACCCTCACCAGGACATCCACGATGGGCTGATGCAGGGCACAGGACCGTCTGGCATGTTAGCCGGGGTTAATGGAAAGGGACACGCAGACTCGGTGTCAGGGCTAGAGCTGTGTGGGACATTTTCACTCAAACAAGATCTCAAAGCTGAAACGTCTCACACAGACCTATTGGCTTCCATTAAACTTTTGCCGTTAAGGTTTTTGGGTCAGAACGTCTGGCTCTAGCAGTGCAGTTCAGGGCCTGCCCAAGACGTGTTCAACCCCCTGACCTGTCTTATCTGGAGCAACCTGGGATGAAAACCTCTTCTCCGAAGCAGGCAGAGCAGGGAGTCAAACCCATTTCAACAGCTCAGAGGCTCCCACATGCATTGGTCAGCTCTAACCAGGATTCATTTCCCAGCCACAAGATCTGCCAACTGTGAAATCACCTCCCCAAGGGAAGCGGTGGAAGACGCCTGGTTCAGGACAGTGGTATTCAATTAGATCTACCCACGGGCCAATTTGAAACTTTTGTGACAAGAGGCAGGCCATTTGCATAGAAGGCTGACCAAAAAAAAAACAAAACAAAAAAACACTAAACAAAACTTCATCTGCCAATAAAAACCTCGATTGCAACATACGTATTAGTGTTTCTAGCTTTCGACAAAGTTTATAAATCAACATTATTACCGGGGTTTGTGGCAATCTCTGACAGAAGAGGTGAGTGATCTTGATAGTGTGAGGCAAGCCTTGCAAAGAGTGGTTTGTAGGAGGTCAGGGCAAGGGATAAGGAGTGGTGAAGATGCTCATCTGTCACACAGTTATGATGTCAGCTTTTTTACAATGTTCATGCAAGACTACTCAGATTCGCAGACATCATTAAAAAATAGATGGCTTGATCCTGGCTACTTTGAAACTGGTCAGCAGATGGAGTCCAGAAATCACAAAGTCCCACTTCTCTGAATTTTACCTTCAATTTACCTTCAGCTCTGGAGCCTGACCATTTCTAATTGAAAGGCACGTTCATCAATTGAATCAAGAATTTTCTTTCCTTCCGAAGGGTAAGTTCCATTGGCAGAGCCAACAAATGGATCATGAACACATAAAAGCAAATCCTTTGGAAATTGAAAATTCTCAAATCGCATTTTGAAATTTTCGATCAAGATTGTTTAGGAATTCTTGCATCGTTTCCATCGAAGTTTTATCTGTAGCAACAACACACTATGTTGGAATGTGCAACATCTGTCCTGTCACATCTGTCTGAAAGATTTCAAGATTGCTCTGAAAGGCACAAACTTTTTCAAACAGATCACCAACAATGCTAACATGACCTTGGAGCTGCAAGTTGAGAGAATTCAAGTGACTGGTAATATTGCATAGAAAAGCTACCTGTGACAAAGAGGGGACATCATTTATAAACTTCTTGGTCCTGTGGCTTGAAAGAAATTCTATTATTTCTTTCTGAAGCACACAAAACCCCAACACACACCTCCTGCTTAAACAGCAAACATCTCTGTGCTGCAGCAGGTCACTGTATTCAGCTAAAAAGTCTTGTACAAGAGCTTTAGAAAACAGCATTACAAGCTAGAAGTTGAGCATATGAAATTCACTAATCTCATCACAATACACCTCCCCCCTTTTTCTCCCCCCCAAGTCCCCAGATGATTTACCACACAGGACAATCTGGTGACTGATGCAGTGAAGTGTACTTAATGAAGAGTGTACCTCTGCCAAACGTGAAACAAAACCTCTCTCTTTCACTGTCATGGAAGGACCTCTGTAACAAGCAAGTTTACTTTCTGGAGATCGAAACCATTTTTTTCAAGTAAGCCTTTTACCTTTTCAGAAACAATCTCCCCTGTGGTGTAAGTTTCTCATGATATTAAGCACAAAAATTCTTCCTGAAAGTTTCACCATCATCAAACTCTAACAAACAGCGATGGCTAGGCAGTGTTACTTAAATCACTTGTTCATCCTCTGCAAGAGACATGTATCTGGAGTTTTTTAAATCAGAAAGCAGTGCTGACAAACAATCGTCATAAATTATCTCCAATCTTCACACTGCTGTGGAATCAGATAGGGGAACTTGCTTCACACAGTTCAAAATGTCAGCTTTGTTTTCACGTCCTCCAGCATTTCCAACGTGCACTCCTTCACAAGCTTGGCATCTAGGAAAGGCTTTTTCTTTTTAGCTAGTGCTAATATTATCCGAAGAGATAATGTGCTGAGAATGATGTTATGAGAATGACATTTGAAGTGTAATATGAAGACTTCAGATTTTCAATTTTGTCACATCCTGCAACACTGCCAGGCCATACTGAAGTTACTATGCTTTGATTCAAAGTGGTGCCTCATATTGCTTACCTGAGACAGATACAGTGGGTTTGGCACATTAAACGCAAAGGTTCTGCATTTAAATGAGGTGGCACAATAAGAACAGAATCTGGTGTCCGGTTTGGGTTAAAAAGCTCAGTTTTCACTGTTGACCTTGTGATGTTTACTCCCTCTCACATCCATTTCCATCACTAATGAAAAATAATGGGTGGCATCCTAATTCAATCGCAGCCAATGCTATTGCAAGAATTTAAGAGCCAGTAAGTTGCTCACTTAGAAAGTCACTGTTCATGAATTTAATTATAACCATTTTTAAGGTGCGTTGGTGGGTCACACAGGAAGCCTTGATGGGCCACACTTGGCCTGTGGGCCCATTTATTGAGTATCACTGGCTTAGGGTGTTTCAAACTAGACTAGTCAATGCCCCAGGGGACTGTCTGAAATGGAACCTCCTGCATTTGCAGGGAAATGGACTGGAGAATCGCACACATCTTTTCCATGTCTAACTTTTATAATTCAACCACAGACACATGAAATTCAGTCCTCGGTCTCCAGTGCTGAATCCAGAGGTGCTGGCAGGGTTGTTATGTTTTGCAACCATCCCATCAGGAGCACCTGATGGTAACAGCTTTCACTCACTCAGCCCATGACAGGATGGAACTGCTGGGCTAAGCACAAGAGAGTCTGGATGTCATTATGAATCTCCTGCGCTACCTGGATTACTGTCCAATGCCACAGCAGATGGCCCCTCGGAAATTCACAGAGACAACAGGAACTAGAACACAGAGCCTCCTGATCCTGCCCCTTAACACAGTTGAAATCTCTGTGATCAGGTGGTGCGAGGCAAGGGGACTCCTGAGAGAACAGCTGCTGCATCCCACACCAGAGCAACCCTGCACACAGCCCATGCAGCGGTAAGAGATCTGCCAGAATTACAGCACTGCAGAAACAGCTCACGTCTTCTGGTACCACCCCTCCCTCCAGTCTCTTCACCCCCTAGACACCTTATTCCACAAAAGCTTCCCTCCTCTAGCTCTCTACTTCCCCAGGGTGGGGGGGCTGATACCCCAGCTCCTGTAGGGGGAGCCCCAATGGTACAACGCCCCAGGGCAGGAAGCCTCCACCACAGGCCTCCCTTACAAGGAAACCCCCAGTGGTGCCTCTTCCCAGCCCCTAGGGAGGGGGAGCCTGGCCCAAGCCCCGCCCCACAGGGCCCCCAATTTCCTCCCTCCCCCCAGGGAAGGC
>ML675698.1:3116820-3134528 GCA_007922155.1 Mesoclemmys tuberculata | reverse complement strand
GGGAAGAGGAGCCAGACCCACATCTCCCCATAGGGCGCCCGTGGGCAGCCCCTCCCCCTACCATGCTGGTCCCGTCTCCGCCAGGCCCCCCGATCTTCTCTTCGGCCCCCTCCACTTCTTCCCTTCACCCCACCCTGCCCCTTCGCACCGGATATCCGGCGCCCTCCCGCCGCGCGGCCTGCTGGGAGCCGTAGTCCCGGGGGCCCCGCCGGAGCGGCCCTTCCCGGCAGGCAGTGCGGCCGCAGCGGTGCACGCTGGGAACGGTCGTTTCCCCCTGCCCAGGGCGGGGCGGTGTCGTTCCCCGCCGCGCCGCCAGGAGGAGCCCGGGCTCCGCGGCGCCTTGGTGGGCAGCGGGCTGGAGCCGGGGAGTCGCCTGGCGGCGCCAGCCGGGAGCCTCCACACGGCGCCGGGAGAGCGGCCTACGCTGGCCCGATGCTGGGCGAGGCCTAGTAGGCCCGAGCCTGACCCAGCGCCCCGCAGCCCGGGGGAAGAGCTGTCGGCGGTTCCCCGCCCGGGCCGTGGCCCGGCTCAGCCCCCGGGGCAACGAGGCCAGCGAGGAGGGCGACGCCCTGGGCACCAGCATGGGACGCGGCCCGGCCCAGCCGGCTCCTGCCCCGCGCCGGCCTTGGAGCCCTGGGGCCCCCGGGCCTGGCCTGGCCTGGAGAGCACAAGGCGGGGCCCTTGGCGAAGGGGGACATGGGGCCCAGCCCCGCCTCTCCTGACGGGCCTTGGGGCGCCCCTCAAACCAGAGACCAGTGGGTTATGGGCCCGTTATTTCGACACCAGGGGACTGTTGGCTCAGCACCCCTGCCCCATCCCGCCTCTGACCGGCGGTTATTACCAATAATCAACGAGCAGGCCTCGCCCACGTTGGCCGGGGGTATTTCTTGCGGCTTTTTGCAGCGCTCAGCGACTTCTCTTAATAAGGCAGTGTTGGCAACGGCCACCTCGTCTCTCCTGGCCTCAATCGCCCCCCTGTACAAAGGGGATAAATCCATTACAGATTGTGAGGGGCTCCACGGATGCAGGAGCCAGGTGCGTATCTGAGATTGAATTTGTGGTACATGCTCAGATCCCACAGCAACTGGGCCCCCGAGAGATCAAAGTGACACGCAAGCTCCTTTGAGCAGGGATTGTATCCTTGGAGGCGTGTAGAGTAGCTCTAGCTCTGCGGTTTTATGTTATAATCACATTGAGGCTACTCCAAAGGCCCAGGCCTGTGCCATCTGAGATAAAGGAGAATTTCCATTAGCGAGCAGCAGTATATGAGCCTATGACACACAGTTGAGCAGTCTTGATTGCATCCAGTAGATGGCAGTGGTGTACATGCGGTAACCTGTAGGCAGCAGCACAGGATCCTGTCCTGGGGAGTCAGCCAATGGAGGCAACTGGAGCTGGGGAGGGGGCTTGGAAGCCGCCTGAAGGGGGCAGTTGGAAAAAGCTGTTAGAGAAGGAGAATCTAGATGCTGAGCTAGCAGATGAACTGGAACCTGCGTAGGAGGAGAGATGATTAAAGAATAGGAAAATGAAAGTAGCGGCCCGGAAGTGAGAGGGAGGAAAGAAGGAAGATAGGAAAGGCTTCAGGTAAAAAGAAGCAGGAAAAAAACAAACCTGGATGTGTGAGCACTACCAGACACCACCAGAGAAGGGAAACAGGTAAATAAAATCTACAGATTACCAGAGAAAGAGTATCATGGGGAAAAAAACCTGAAAGGGAATATAATTGGTGAAAAAGAGAATTGATCAAAGATCTGTTAGATGAAAACAGATCCTGAAAACAGTAAACAAGACACCCACTTATAAAGGATCTAAAGTATATGAATAGAGAACGACTGTGTGACCATCTACTGAAGGAATACGATTCAAAGGCACTTAATGGACAAGGGAAGGCCCACAAGGTGAAGAAAGCCTGTTTGTGGATAAACTCAGGCTTGGTCTACATTTATCTTCCGGATTTGGCGGCAGTTGATGGGACATATTCAAGTGACATAAAAAATTTGCATATCTCCCGTTGACTTCACTGCGTCTCTTCCGCCCACCATCCACACTGCGCTGTACCACTTACAGAGGTGGTTTTCCTCCATCAATTTCTGGATCGACTGAGCGGGTCTACACAGACCGCTCAGTCGATCCAGAGACGTCAATCTGACGGGGGTGAATATGCCACCATCAGTATAGACATAGCCTCAGTGAAAAGAGGAACATTGAAGTGAAGGAGCTTGTCAAGCTAAAGAAAGCAAAGAACAGGACGGCAAGAGTAGAATTGCACTTACAGCCCAGAGGAGGAAAAGTTGATTCTTCTCTGAAGTGACACAGTATATTGTTAAATAATCTCTTTTGTTCTTGTTAATAACAATGCATTTGATACTAACAGCACAGAGTAAGGAAGAGTAACATGCGCAAGCTCGCAAGGGCTAATGTGTTGGTACTCTATAGTTTATTATCGTAAGTTGTGTACTTTAATATTTTATATTATTTCTAGAATAATACTCAATATTTGGGTTTCTCTTACAAAGTTCTAAAAAGAATTTAAATGACCCTTTTGTCTTGATTTGCCTTTGCCTCGCCTCACAGTTTGCACAGCCTACCCTAGCCAGGTCCCCACAGTACGTACATAATTACAGTGTGGATAACAATACTTTGCTTTCTCCATAGATAGCAGAATAGTGGGGGGAACTGAATAGCTGAAGTGCAGCAAGAAAGTGGAGACAAAGAAGTAACTGGAAGAAGGGGGGGGAGTCTGCATGGATTGTTAAAATCCCTTCTAGTAACAGAAAAGGGGCGCGTGGTCCTCAGCCTTGGTTTTTCTGAATCAAGTTAGTTTTTTGTCATGTAAGCGGGGACAGCGTTTCACGTAAAATGTTCTGGATAATAACATGAAAGGCCTCCATGCTTGTAAAACTAACCTGGCTCTTTTATTGAGAGAATTATTTACAGAGATGCCACAATTGCAACCAGTATAGTATTCCAACCATGTGCACGCATACGGACTTCCTGGGGTCGCCTCCAAAGTCTTCGCTCCTGTAACCTCTGTAGCTCCCTCCAAGTTCCATGCAGGTAGCCACACCTCTTTTTTAATGATTGATGTGTCTGTTATGCCAGCATGTGCTGACTTGGGGGAGGTCAGAGGTTTCTAGGACATGGCCTTTAGAGCCAGTCCATTGCAGCCTGTTAGGTCTCAGAATCCTTCAGGGTGCCCCCCTCCCCTTCTTGTTTGTGTTCTCGCAGCTGGTGGGGGCCTTGCTTCCACCCTGTTGCTGCCTTCTGATGGGTGGTGTCCTGGTAGTCCTCGTGGTGCTCATGTTCCTCATTTCTTCTCACTCTCCTATATCAGGCCAGCCGATGCTGAGGCTCTTTCTAAGTCCCCCTGGTCCTGACTTGGCACTATCTATCCGGGTGTGCTAGTTGCCTGCCACTGCTCCGCAGCTAGTCTCCACCACTGTCTCGAAGCCCATAGCTATCTCTTGTGACCTGCGTCCCACTGCAGCTGAGACCATTGCCTCTCACCATTGCATTGTATGCTATTTGACGGCCGGACCCACACCTGTTCAGCTGTTTGTCATGGCCTCTGGTTTTGGGCTCCTTTGTTGTAACAGCTGCCGCCTAGCTTAGAATTAACTGCTTCTGTGTCCTATCTGTTGTTTCTCCTCTGGGCTGCCGCAGACTAGCCCTCGTGGGAAGCAGAGCCTTGGTTATCTGGCCCATCAGTCCCTGGGCTACTATCCGGTCCCTAGGAGAGTGTATTGCAATGGTCCAACATTGCCTGGTAGAAATCTCGGCCTGTCTGTCTTGTCTTTGCCGTCAGCCTCTTTTCTGCGTTTACTGCCAACTCTTCCCTTCCTTCCTGTTTCCTCCATGAGTACTCAGGAGAGATGCCACGTGCTCAGATTCCCCTTTGGCGCTGAGTGCTTTGAATGCTGCTGCTGGGCGCTATAGCTCATTGTCTGAACACAGTGTGTCAGTGGTGCCAGACCATGCAAAATGCATCTTCCACTTCTTGCCTATTTGTCCTCCAGATGGTCCCTCTCCTAGACTCTGGGGTAGTAATCTACTGGGACAATGTAGCTCCTGCCTTTGAAAGTGAACGGGCCTGTCCCAACCATCCATGAGGCTGTAAAGTCTCCATCTGTTGTTGATCACTTTACTTCGCGCTGTTCTATGTACAACCTCATTCGGGCCTGGCCAGCAGATCCACTTCCTGGTTCATCTCAGGCAGGCCTCTGTCCCCAGGTTTGAAGCATGAATCCCTCTCATGACATCCACTCTTCGATCTTTGGGGATTACAGCTCGGTTTCCTCTTGCGCACCCAGCTCATCTGGCAGTCAGGGTAACCTCCTGTGACTCTTGCGTCTTGGTCAACCCTGGAGAATGAATCGTTTCACTGCCAGTACCTGCCCCCCTCCTGTTCAGTGTTTTGTTGGCCTGCCCGGAGCCCCCATCAGGGAGATATGCAAAGGTGTTGATCAGTGGCGTACTGAGGGTCTCCGGCGCCCGGGGGCCAAGCCTAAATTTGTGTCCCCCTCCCCCACACCTCACATGCCTCCCCTGCGCAGGGCAAGAGGGGTCCTGGCGCTGCCCTCCAGCTGCCCCAGTGAGGGTGGGGTTTATATCTGCATGGGGGGGATGAGGCTTGGGGGTGTGCAAATGCAGGCTTGGCTCCGCTTCCCCCCCATCCCCCCCGCACTTAACCCACTACATGGCACTTGCATCTTCCACTGCAGCCCTGTAGCCCAGTGCCAGCTCAGATGGGGGCAGCCTTATCCCCCAGCTTGGGGAGGGCGCCAGCTTGGATGGGGCACTGGACCTCACCCCTGTCGGGGGGTGGGGTGGGGGGGCACTGGACTAGTCCTTCATGACGCACAGGGGGGCACCGAAGGGTGACTCTTAGAGCCTCCTGCATCCTCTGCCTCCTGCGCGTTGTGAAGGGACTGACCCCCCTCGGTACACCATTGTTGACAGACTCACTGTCCTGTCCCACAAAGCCATTTGGGGTGTGCACTGGGAGGGCTGCCCTGCTCAGCGGATCCGCCACCAGTGGTGATTTGCTCGGCAGTCCCTTTAGCCCCACCTCATAGTGCTAGAGTCTCAGTAACATTCCCTGTGGTTGCTCAGACGTGCTCAGCACTGGCTTCTTCATGATGCTTCTCTGCTCTGGTCCTTGCCTGGTTGGCTGTCAGTTCCTTGGGGTCTGGCCAGAGTCCTTCAGGGGTCAAAAGAGGGCCGATGGAGGGCACCTCAGTTCACTGCTGCTTATTGGCGTTCAGACTCGTACCCTGCTCCTGGCCTCCATTTAGGAGCTGCCACAGCTTGGTATCGAGGTCCTGGATTGCCTCTTCCTTGACATCTTCTCCTACAATCAGAATGACACTCTGACTCTGGGTTGCTTGTAGTCCCTCTCGTGCTTGGCTCAGTTTATGCTGGAACACCTCGGGGCTGGGCAGACACCCACAGGTGTTTGCACCCAGCAGCGTCTGCCAAAAGATGCGGCAAAGGTGGCCATGTGGCACATCTAGCTCAGTACGCCAGCAGCCAGTCCTGCCATCACAAACACTCAACGCTTTTGCCCTGGCTAGCGTGTCCTCCGACCTTAACAGGCAGCGACGTCTTTTCAGTGCTCTGCGTAGATCTTCTGGTCACCATGAATAGACTGCTGATCCTTTGGGTGTCGTGGTGCCTCTTCTTTGCAAGCTTGCCCATTCCTTCTCCACTAGAACCTGGGCTAGTGGACCTCAGTGTTTCAGGAGTCACATGGGCAGCACATCAGGGCTGTTTCTACCTGCATCTTGCCTTCTTCTTGAAATATGTCTTTCTGTTTTATGAGACTGCCAGACAGGGCACACAGTGACTGTTGTCATGTTGTCAGATCCAGAGCTTGTCCTGCCCTTGCGTGTCAGCTCCTGTAACTTAAGTGTACGTTGGAGCACAGGGCTGGAACATGGGTCTCCCATCCCCAGGGAGTGCCCTAACCACTGAGCTAGAGATAGCCTCTCTCTGGCCCCAGGTGTAGTTAAGTATTTATACACAGCAGAACAACTTCAATAGGAGAGACTGAGCGACTCAACACATACCCTGTAGTCGAGGCACTCACCTGGGCGGGTGGGGGAAACAGGTTCAAATCCCATCTTCACCTCAAGTGGGAGGGGAATTGAACCCTCGTCTCCCATTGCCCAAATGAGTGCCCTGCCCCTCTGGCTGTTGGGTTTGGGCTTAGAGTACAGACAGCAGCTTGAGGCCCAAAAGCAGTTTATGGGGGGATGCCTAGTTTGTGAATCTTGCAGAGCCTTAGAGATGATCTAGGTGCTGCGCTGCTGGGCTGTGCTAGGATGTAGGTGGCTGGGCACACTCCTGGCCTCTGAAATTTAGCTCCCTTGGGAGCTTTACATTGGCAGAAATGTAGGCACCTCCAGGGTTAGGAGGCAGCTGAGCGGGTCTTTGTGAATGCCTGGGGTACCTAAATATCTTTGGGAATCTAGCCATCATTAGAGGGGTATGCTGGGCGCTCCGTTTCCATACTTTAGAAAATTGTACCACAAGACAAATGCCAGCTCTGCTTGCAGCTACTGCTTGGTGGCGATGCTTTAAATGGGAGTGGAGGGAGAGACACGTTGATTTGCCCAGCAGAGATCAAGATCTTGGTTCCTTCATCCTCCCCCACCCTCAGGACATCATCCGCCAATCCGGCTGTCTTGCTTCTGGCACTTGGTGCAGTCAATAGCTTCTAACTGTTTGTTTATAGTGTCCCTGCATTGGCCTGGTATTCAACACAGAGGTGTCTACGATAAAAGTCTGTTTCCTAGGGCTGGCTGAGAGCTGTTTCCTGTATACACTTGCATTGTTCATTCAGAGGAATTAAGGCAATTAAAAGACTGAGTGGTCCATATTAGCCAAAGCAGTGTTGTTCCTGAATTTATTTCCAGGTTGCTCTCAAGTGTAGTTGTAAATGACCTATGGCTATGTCTACATTTGCAGAAAAAGGGGTGTTTTAACACTGCTTAAACTAGTAGTGACAACAGAGACATCAACTTGGCTAAGCAGCTTGAATTAAAGGGCAGCCTGGCACTGAACTTGGGTGGCTAACCTGACTTAAAAGCCAAATTGCTGTGTCTTCATTGCTATTTTAATCCAAGTTAGCTAACCCAAGATAACATCGTTAGATGAAAGGAATCCCCATCCTTAGAGGTCTTTAAGGCCCAGCTTGATAAAGCCCTGGCTGGGATGATTTAGTTGGGGTTGGTCCAGCTTTGAGCAGGGGGTTGAACTAGATGATCTCCTGAGGTCCTTTCCAACCCTAATGTTCTAGGACTCTATGCTCCTTGTTTTGCAGTGAAGACACCCTCAGTGGTGGGACTTTTGTTGTGCCACAATGACCGGAAGGTGAGTTTGAAGGTTACTGTAGGTTTTGGCTTCCTGAATCCACATAGGTCAAGTTAAAACCCTGGGTTGGGGCCTATTGAACATAGGTTCAATTCCCTGCTCTGCCCCAAACTCCCTGGGTGACCTTGAGTGACTCTGAATCTCTGGGCTTAAGGCCCAGGATTACAAGAGAAACTGATGTTAGTTGTGAGTGTGATTTTTCTGTAGTGTCAGAAGGCCTGGCTTAGCATCCGCTAGTGGAGGTGCAGTTTATAGCACCACGAGAGTAGCTTATTTCGTTGGCAGCACATATATAAGTTCTACCAACAAAACCACTCTCTGACCTGCATAAGTCATTAAGGGGGGACAATGTCAGCCCCTTCCAGGGTATCCAAAACAAATGCAGAAGAATCCCCCACCCCACATCTCAAGCCGGGCCCAGCCCCTTCTTCCTGAGGGTTGGTGGGTCCATCTAAGTTTTAGGCACTCTTCAGCCCACTCTTTGGGTCCAGCTTTTCGCCTTTTCCAGGCTTTGGTGCTCAGACTTGTTCCTGTGGGTTTCTTCCCTGTTCTGTATGGAGCAGTGGCTTTTCTTCCTACTCCCTCTAGCTTTCTACAGACTTCTGTTTTATCTCCTCCTCCCCTGCCTGCCTGTCATGTGATATTGGTCATTTTCTCTACCTGGGGAGGAAAGCTACCGCACTGCAGGTGGGGCTGGACCCATCTGCCCTTAAAGGGCCAGTCACGCTGTGATAGGAGGGGAGCAGGGAACAAAGACAAATAAAGACCAGAAATTAGACAAAAAGGCCCTGATCCTTAAAGGTGTTGGTAACTTAAAGGTAACTTCTTTTGGGGATCTGGGGTGAAGTTTACTGTGCCCCACCCTGATGTGGGTTTCTGGAGCCATCGCAATTCAAATAGCACAGACATAATTCTCCCTGACTCTGTGACCCCTTGACTCAGCCACTTCAATAGAAAACGCATCTGCTGAAGAAAGCCAGACAGTCTCTGCATTAAAGGTAACCTGGCAAAAAAAAAATTTGGTTTGTGCCTTTTTTATTTTACTGTTTCATGAGGGTTAAAGATAGCCTGACTTGTTATTTATTTATTTCAAAGAAAAAGAAGTTTCTGCCTGTTTCCCCCCCACCCACCCTCCCCGCACCCCCAATTAGAAATTTGGGTCTTGTCTATCCTGGAAGTTTCAATGGAGGACTCGAGAACAGATAGGGTTAGGACATCAGCCATGCTAAGGACATGGAACCCGCTTAACTTAGAGAGGACATGATTTTCCCTCCCAAACTTTTTAAAGCTCTGCTTTTTGTTGTTAGCACAAAACTTAAACACTTGGAAGAAAAAAAAACTCTTGATGAATGCAACATCCTCAGTCTCTGTTACTTATACTGCAGTAGTGCTTAAGAACCCCAATCAAGAGCTTGGATTCCCATTGTGCGGGGGACTTCACAGATAAATAAGAAAGAAGACACTCTTGTCCCAGAGAGCTCTCAGTTTATAGGGCTGGAGAAAATGTCTTGCAATGAGAGATTTAAAGAGCTCAATCTGAGTAGTTTATCCAAAAGAAGATTGAGAGGGGATTTGACGGTGTATCAGCACTGGGTGCTGGCTAGGTCTCAGCTGAAGAACTGTTCAGTTTTGGTCACCAATGTATAGAAAGTATGTGGAGAAAGTGGAAAGGATTCAGAGGCGAGCGACAAGGATGATCAAAGGATGGAATGCAAGCCATACAAGCCAAGGCTGGAGGAAGTGGGTGTGTGTAGCTTGGAAAAGGGGGGATTAAAGGGGGATGTGATAGCGGTCTGCAAATACTGAAAGGCTGCCATAAAAAAGATGGAGAAAAGTTATTCTCTGTTGCCAGAGAGGGCAGGACAAGAGGCAGTGGGCTCACAGGACAGGAGGTGAGACTAGAAGATCTAATGGGCCCTTCTGGCCTGAAACTGTGACTATAGCCCCTGGATTCAGGATGGGAGGGTTAGAGAACAATAAAGGTAACAGAAATTAGCAAATCAATGAAGTGGTGAAAAACCTCCCCTAGGCTGTGTCGGCACTAGAAATGGCTTCTAGCCATTGGGTTGTTAGAGCTTTGTCCGCTAGACTGAAGAGACCATGACCAAATATTTGTTCCCCGGGTAGGTACTGATAGACTAGGATCAAGTCACCCTTTCGCCATTTCCTTGTTAAGCGAAACAGACAGAGCTCCTGGAGTCTATGACTACAAGGCTGGATTTCTAACCCTTTAATCATCCCAGCGGCTCTTCTCTGACCCCTCCCCAATTTATCAATATCCTTCTTGAACTGTGGGCATCAGGACTGGACACAGGATCCCAGCAGCGGTCACACCATTGTCAAGTACAGAGGGAAAATAATCTCTCTGCTCCTGCTCGAGATTCCCCTGTCTACGGATGCAAGGGTTGCAATCCCACCTGGGTATGTACTCGAGTGATGAACCGAGTTGCCTTGGCCACACTGCTATTTGTAGATGTTAGCTCAAGCAGAGCTAGTACGTGTATGTTTACCCAAGCTGGGAATTACACCACCCAGCTGCAGTGTAGATGAACCCTATGAGCAAAGACAACCTGTTCCTGCGGATAGTGAGGAGGTAGAGTGAGGGCAGCGGGCTTCAGCTGTCTCACTGAGCCTGCCAAGCAGCAAATGGGGGGTGGGACGGGAGTTTGTGATGCTGTCTGGAATATAAGTGATCATTTATAGTATTACTGATATCGACACTGCAAAATGGCAATGACTTTTACAAAATACGCTGTGTCAGGTACCATTGGAAAGGTTATAATTTGCTAAGTGTAATATTATTGTTTATATGTATGTATCAGTTTTGTATTAGGAATTCTAAAGATGTCTGGTATATTTGTATTTCAAATTGTGCTGTGTTTCTGGGGGACGTCCCCAGACAGGCTGGCAGCAGAACTAAGCCAGCTCAATGGCCCATCACTGAATCCAGTGACAGAACCCAGGGGCTGCCCCGTATGAGTCAGCAGGACACATGTGGGGACATGCCTGTGGTCAGGGGGACTGCAAGTGCCTTTCCCTGCCCATGTGCTGTGGGCTTGTCTTTGAAACAAGCCCCATGGCAGAAACTATAAAATGCAGCTGCACCATCTCCATCTTGTCTTCATTCCTGCTTCCTACCTCTGGACTAACTCATTTACAACTGAAGCTGTGAAACAAAGGACTGAGACCCAGCCAGGGACTGGATGTATACCAGAGGGACTATACAAGCCTGCAAACGTCACAATTCTCCCGAGAACCTGATAGATGTGAACTTTACAGTCATTTGTATGTATCTGATAGTTTGGATCATTCAACATCTCTCTGCTTATTTGCTTCCTTCCTTTTCTAATAAACCTTTAGTTTAGTTACTAAAGGGTTGCCTGACAGCGTGGCATTTTGGGTAAGATCCAGACTCTTATCGATTTAGTAATGTGGCTGACCCTTTGGGGATCAGGAGAACATTTTGGCAAAGGGAACAGAGTTTAAATAACTTATCTCTTTACTGGACCCAGCTGCTGATTGGGAGCCAGAGACTGAAGTGCAATAAGGGGGGTGTGTATTTCTTTTTGGGCTTCTGGATAAGCAGCATGAGGGATCAGGAGCACTGTTTGTGACTGGTTGGTGAATCTAACTGCAGTGTTACCCACCAATCCTGGGAGAATCTGCTCTCCTTCTGCAGCCTACCCTGACTGGCATTTTCAGGTGGGCGACCCTTGGCACAGGTGGGTCACAGGGGCACGTGACCCCAGATGCTCCCCCCATGTGTTGCCTCTGCCTATAAGGTTTGTTTTCCACTCCTTTAGTCATTCTCCTGGCTCTTCCCTGAGCCCATTCCTATTCTATTAGACTTAGTCTTTGATGGGCTTTTTGTTTGCAAAACCCGCAGTCGAGGCCTGACACTGGTAATTTACACGTAGCTCTGTGTGTTTATGGAAATCCCCCCTACTCCTGAAGAAATGTTTCCCTGGTTTTCAAACTTTCCCTGTCTAGTCTGGAATGAATCTCGAGCCATCTCTCCAGTCTCCAGGGTAATTAGGTAATTATATGGGTGTTTTTCAGAAGCATGTTCCGGACCCGGCAAAGTGAAACTGTGCTGGTCTCTCATGTTATGTAATTAGGATGCCCGTTATCTATATTAAGAATCTACATGAATAGTCATGATACATTTACACTCAGCAGGAAGGTTTGTAGCCCCAGCTGTCTCACTCAAATGCCAAAAGCTGGATAGCCTGGGGCTGGAACCATGGCTCCCTCCCAGCTTTTCAAGCAAGATTTTAAGTCCTGGGTGCATGGCTGACTCTGTACAATCTGCTAATGTAAGCTGAAAAGCAGCATGGGGACTTTTTTTCTTTTGTAAATGCATACCTGTGGGTGAAAGCTCTGATGTGCATTCCTCTATCCCCTTTCATCCAAGAATTTCCAGGCCCTCACTTCTAGTCTCCCCTGCAATCTCCTCAGCAGGTTTAACCAATACAGTAGGAAAAATACTCAAAGCACCAGAGCCTTATCTGTATTAGGATGCCTGGTGAGAGCACTGATGGGAATTCTTTCTAAAATTCCTCCACCATGGACACAGTGTAAAGGAACAAATGTTATTTCCCTCAGACAGACAGACAGACAGGCACAGGCTTCCACTGGTTTGGAAGAAAGAGGAAGAGCTTTGCAAAGAGCTATAAAAGTAACACCTAATACATGCAAACAAGTGTTAGGACATTGCCGCTTTCCCCAGGCCAGCTATTTAAAGAGACTAGCTCTGCGACTGGCTCTTTCTTCTCAATTAGCATGTCTTCCACCTTGAGGGTCAGGCTTTGATGAGCCACTTGGCCCTTTGCTCCCATCTGTCACCGCTTCCTCAACCAAGCCCACCTTCCAGATCAATGGACAAGACCCGATCTACTTCTGTACACTTGGCCATTTCTGCGCAGCCTCTGCTAGCTCATCTGGAACAGGGCTGCCGGCTAGTGGCTCCCATTATAAATGAAACAAATATCACTTTTATTTCCCATTAGCTAGAGTGATAGAGTCTTTTCCTTTCACTTTGCTTTCTGTAACCCACCCAACTCTCCCAAACAGTAGTCTAGCAACTTTTCTTCTTCCAGCCTGGAGAAATTATTAAGGCTCACAAAGGAGGTAGGTGTCTAAATGCCTTAGAACATAAGAGCTGCCATATTGGGTCAGATCATGGTCTGGCTTGCCCTGTATCTTGTTTCCGACAGTGGCCTGTACCAGAGGGAGAGTGTCCAGAACCAGGTAAGTCAGGGGCATCCATCCCTGACTTCCACTCCGGGCTTCTTGGCAATCAGAGATTTAGAGCCACCTCAAGCATTGATGAACCTGTCCTCCCTGAACTTATCCTGTTTTTTAACACAGTTGTACTTTTGGCCATCACAGCATCCCATGGCAACGAGTGCTAGTTGTACCTTGTGTGACAAAGTACGTCGCCTTGTTTGTATTCAACATGATGCATATTAATTTCATTCAGTGATCCCTGTTTTCCGTGTTGTGGGCAAGGTTAAAGAATGGTTTTCTCCTCTATCCACTTTTGCCACACCACTCATGATTTTATAGACCTCTATCAAGTCCCCACTTAGTCATCTCTTCTCAAAGCTGATCTGCCCTAATCTTTTTAGTCTCCCCTCATATGATCACGTGTGGGAAAATCTTTGAGGATCTGGGCCCTAGGGTCTGTACAAGGGAACAACCAAAAGGCAGCATAATCTAGTGGATATGGGTGATGGACCAGGGGTCAAGAGTCACTCACTATTTCTCCTCCTACTCTTTGTCTGTCTTATCTGTTTAAATCATAAATTCTTTGAGGCAGGGACTGTCTCTCACCATGGCCCAATCTACATATAGATTTTGTCCCCATATAACAATGTCTGTTAGAGAGGTGATTTTTTCTAAACCTTGTTGTTCTGGCTTGGGCATAACTGCCACCATTCATTCAGGATGAATGTAAAAAAGTGACTGAAACAACAGTAGTCTCCAGCCCCAAAACACAGGCATGTGTCTCCACCCAAAGCAAAAGACAAATGCAAGACTGCCATGAAATGTGAGTGGAGGGGCTTGCTCAGTATTGTTTGCTCTCTCCAGTAGGTAACACTGCCTCCATACACCATCTGTCAGAGTCAAGGGTTCTGCTCTCCGTGGCCTCTCACTAATGTAAAACCTGCCCTGGTGCTCAACCTGGATCACACACCCCTTTCCGGAGAGACGAGTCATGAAAGGGGGAGGAGGGTCCCTTACCTGACGAGACTTGACCCCCCTCCCACTGACACAAACAAGTCTCATGCCTACTGGGGTAGGGCGTGACTCCCCTTATGCATCAGTGCCTCATCTGCTAAATTCCCATTGCTGCAGGGTCTTGGAAAGTGTCCAATTCTGGATGGAGTTCATGGCACTGGCAGTTTGGAAAATGATCCATCAGCGAGCCAGTTTGCACTAGAATCACAGAGAGAATCCATGGGGGAAGCACACAGACTCTCCTCTAGGAGTGGAAATGACCGTGCAATGAGGATCCGTGATCGTGCAGTACAATGGTGACGTTTTCTCTAAAGTCGTCCTGCAGGAAATGTCAGGGTTTTATGAAAAGCCCAAATGAGGGGTGGGAATGAAATGCAAAATGATTTGCTGGGCTCAGTGACAGCATTCAGCGTTCTCAGCCACACAGATTAACCTGGGATCTGCCCAGGATCCCAATTTAATTCATTGGCAGTTGATATAAACCGCTGGAGGTTACTTGTAAATAAGAAAAAAATACTCTGCCTTTCTCTAGCATGTTTCACCTGAAGATCCCCAAATACTTCACAAACATTACATTACTGAGCCTCTCAATCCCACTGTGAACAGGTAAGGAACTGCCGCTGAAATGCAGCCATCTCTGGGGTGCAGTATGCCAATTGTGGGACAGCTGCATAGTACTGCAACACTTATAAATTGTTGTCCCTCTACTTAAGTCAATGGAACAATGACACTTTACATCAATTAAAGATCTGGCCCTTGGAATGTGGCTATGACACTGGGGCTGACATCCCCACTCTAGAATAAAAGTCGATAGGGCTTTCAGGACTTGTCTACACTAGAGAAACTTACAAGGGTGTCACTTCACTAACATAGTGCAACACTCTATGGTAGCCATGTTCTGCACAAGTGTAGTGAATCCAGCCTGCATATTTGCTCTGGTGGAGCTATGTTGGTGCAAAATCCCCAGAACAGACAGCAGCACCATGGGTCATGGCCGCTGTTTTACATATCCTCTGAAAGAGAGAGCCTCCAGCAACAGATTGTTGCATGGATGTCAATGCTGATTCTGAGGGAAGAGAAGCCTTTACTGATCACCGTCACCATAGCCTTCAGATCTTTGGGGTTGCTCATTAGTCTCTAATCCAAGTACTGTCTTCTGTTGAATCTGCTCGGTTTGTGAGAACTGCTAGGATTACTGCACAAGATAATGGCAAAAGGGAAGGGAGGAAAAGGTGTAAGGCCAGATGCAAAGAGGTCTGCAATTGGCTATTACAACCCATCGTGCTAGGTGGATTTGCATTCTTTGTTTAGCATGCACTAGAGCTGTGCTGCAAACCACAGGGCATATGGAGTTTGCTGCTGTGGCTTTGCAATAAGACAGACGCGGAGCTGTAATAACTCCCCTCTGTGTCTTGAAATATAATTAAGGCCGCTGCCGACCGCTAAGAGCCTGAGGAGGAGAGATTTGCTGGAACTCCCGGCTGGGTGGGAGACCCTTTGCGAGCAAAAGGGCAGGGGAGCATTTAACAGCAGTATGCAAAGAAGGTCAGATTAATTCAGAAAGCCAAGGGCCCCTTTCACGGAGGACGTCAGGAGGCTCAGGTACCCTGGTCTGTCATGGAACTAGCTTAGTTTCGGTCGAATTTATGTTTTACTTACAGAACAGTTGGTTGATGCATTATTACAAGCCATTCGTGTGCACGATTTCCATTTTCACAGGCAGTTGTTTGCTGCAACAAACACCAAATAATGCAAGGCCAGAGGGCTGTAGAAATAGGAAACTTGCCAGCTTGCTAGGGCTGGCGTAAGACCATCCTCATTCTCTGCAGGCCTGAATCCTGCGAGGAGACATTCGACACAGGGCAGAACCACCTTACCCACTGCAAGCAGAGACTCTCTCCCCACAGCTCATTTGCTTTGCAAAGTGACCGCATGTCAGGGCCCTGCTAGCTCTTCTGCCCTTCATTCCTTCCTTTTTCTGTAGGGGAGGTGCCTATATCACCTGTGGCGCGCAGAAATGCCAGAGGGGAAGATAGTACAAGGCAAAAGTGTGCCTGGAGATCGCATAGGGGGGTGGGGAGAGCTGTGTGTGTGTCGGGGATGGGGAGAACTGCCCAGGGTTATGCATTGTCTGGATTCACGGTTTTTGTGTGGAGATTATGCGTTGTATAAAAATGGCATAGGGGACCAGGGGAGTGTCTGGGGACTGCATAGGAGAACGGGGAGGTTGTTTAGGATGTGCACGGGCTGGGGGGTTGGATGGGGGAGTGGGAGGTTTGCATGGGGGAGTGAGTGCCTGAGGTGTGCGCAGGAGGTGATGGAAAGGGCTGGCGAATGGAGGCTTGTTCCAAGTGTGCACAAGATGGGATGGAATGTGGTCATGAGGCAGGGAAATGCATGGCCTGAGTGTGCATGTGGGAGGGTAGACGTGCTTTCTCAGGCTGTGGGGTTGGGTGGGCACAGGGGTAGTAAATAAGATGTGGCCTTTTGTGGAGGGCTGTGTGTGGAGTGGGTGTAAATGTTGCCACCTCTGAGATGCAAAAAACTGTGATGTCTGAAATGACCCTGAGCCCATAAAAGTGGACAGCTGGCCATGTGCACTGAGCACCCGGACAGATTTCCTGGGACAGCTACCTCAAAACAGGGGTCATCCTGGGGAAACCTGGACACGTGGCAAACCTAGGTATGGGGGGAGTAGCCTGGGCTGTGCATGAGCTGCGGGGTATTTTCAGGGTGCATGGAGTTGAACAGGGGCAGGCTGGTTCTGAATAGGATGTATAGCAGGCATGGGCTATGTCCAGAGCCTGTGGGGTTTGCAGAGGCTGCGGGTGTGAATAGGGCGTAGAATTGCATGGGCTGTGCCCAGAGGGGTGACGTGCATGGGACATGCACAAGGATGTAAGGTTGGACGGTGCATGGATGGGAGAGTGGGGTTGGATGGGGCATAGGTGGGTTTTTATGGGGCACTGGGGAGGCCTGCCTAGTGCAGAGGAGGGGGGACGGAACTGGTGTGTGGCAGGTTTGCATGGGGTATGAGCGTGGCATGGCAGTTACATGTTGAGTTTGCATGGGGAAGGAGAGTGGGTTTCCTGCACAGATGTGTATAGAGCACGTGCATGGGAATGTGGGGCTGAATGCAGAGAGATAGTTTCCATGGGATGCGGGGAATACATGGGGCATGTGCAAGGGGAAGGGGAAGTGTGGGAGCCGCGTGGGATGTACCTAGGGAAGGTGAGGGGCTGGCGGAGGGTTGGATGAAGTGCAGGGGCTTGCATGGAGTATCCACAGGGCACGGGGGCGGGTGAGTGTGGGGCGTGCACAAGGGAAAAGGGAGGGGTGGGAGTTGCACAGGGTGTGCACACAGGGAGGGGGAGTGTGCACCTGGTGTGCACTGGGCATGGGGAGCAAGCATTGGGCATGCACAAGGAGAGGATAGGGGAGTGTGCACAAGGGAGGTAGGGAAGGAGAGGGACATGGGTTGCATGGGGCGTGCACAGGGGCGGGAAGAGTGCACAGAGTGGAGGGTAGGCCTGGGGTCTGGGGACATGTGTGGGGTGTGCACGGGAGGGGAACATGAGCTTGGCCACACTGGGTCAGACCAATGGTCCGTCCAGCCCAGTGCCCTGTCTTCCACAGCGGCCAACGCCAGGTGCTCCAGAGGGAATGAACAGAGCCGGGCAATTACTGCACGACCCAGCCCGTCGTCCAGTCCCGGCTTGTGGCAGTCAGAGGCCAGGGACACCGGAGCGTGGGGCTGCGCCCCTGCCCATCTCGGCTGGCAGCCCTGGGTGGACGCGAACTTCGCTGGCTCCTCTCCGAGCCCGGTTCCAGTTCCCGCCGTCACAGTGGCCCGGCAAGGCGACCCCAGGCTGCCTGCGAGGGCGCGGGCGTGGGGGCGTTTGTTTTAACCCTGCTCATGACACGGGGGACCCTGGCCCCTGCCTTATGCGGGGGAGCAAAGACCCCAACCGGGCCCCTGCTTTCAGCGCCCGCTGGCGCCGTCCCAGGCTCCCTAACTTCGCCCCACCCTGGCACTGCCCCCCTTCCCACGCCCTGGTCCCCCACGCCGGGGCGAGGGCTCTGCGGGGGGG